>JASEVX010000002.1:113543819-113607985 GCA_031761405.1 Serripes groenlandicus
CATTTAAAATTGAATATTGGTCTATTCTAAAGGTATGTTCAGACTAATTGGAGTTAGACAGCTCCAAACCTGCTTTGTTAACAACATGTCATTAAACGCAATCAGTCTTCAGGATGTTGCGACAGGTGGTAACCAAGTGTGATTAAATTGCTTGCCGTTTAACTTTGACATTGCGACAACCGATAAACAGTTAAAAAACTCACACTGAAACCTTTGGGATAGCCAAATAGTTGCCTAACAAAATATTAAAGAAATCTAATATACGGAGGTTTCAAGAACATTAAACCGTTTAATGACGACCGGGGGATTCACAGAGAGAGATAGAGAGAGAGAGATAGAGAGAGAGCTCGGTCGCGCGCTCTCGTCGCGGCGCTCGCTCCTCTCTCCGCGCTTCTCTCTCTGCTCTCGCTCGTCTTTCTTGGATGTCCTCTCTGCTCTTCTCGCTCTCTCTCCGCTCCCTCTCGCTCTCTCGCTGCTCTCTTCTCGCTCTCGCGTGCTCTCTCTCGCTCTCCCAATCTATCCCTCCCATCTCCCGCTCCCTCTCTCTCTCCCTCTCTGCTCTCGCGCTCCCCTCTCCCTCTGCTCTGCCCGCCTCGCCCGTCGTCTCCCGACTCTCCTCCTTCTCTCTGCTCTGCCCGCGCCTCTTCTCGCCGCTCCCTTCTCTCTTCTCGCTCTCTCTCTCTCTCTTACGCTCTCTGCACTCGTTTCCTCTCGCTCCGTCTCTCTCCTCCCTCTGCCCTCGCCCGCTCGTGCCTGCTGCGCGGCCCTCGCTGCGGCTCTCCTCGTCTCTTCTCTCCCCCTCTGAGCTCCCTGCTCCGCTCGCTCTCTCCCCCTCGCTCCGCCCCGCCCCCCTCCCGGCTCTCACTCTCTCATCTCGCTGCTCTCATCTGCTCTGTCTTTCTTCTCGCTCGTCCCTCGCTACTCCTCCTTATTCTCCGCGCCACCGTCCCTCCCGCCGCCCCCTCCCGCTCCCGCCGCCCTCTCCCCGCCCGCTCACTCCCCTTCGATCCCTACTCTCTCTTTCTCCCTCGCCCTCGCTGCCCTCCCGCGCTCTTCGCTCTCTCCCCCCTGCCGGCCCGCCAGCCCTGCCAGCCCTCCCAGCCCCGTACAGGACTCCGATGCACCCGTCCCGCCCCGCCAAGAAGCCCTACATCCAGCCCTCTCCGCCCTCCCTGAACATACATCACAGACAGCCATCAATAGTATGCTGCAGACATACAGACATACAGACAGACAGACAGACAGACAGACAGACAGACAGACAGATGGACAGACAGACAGATAGAACATAGAGAGACATAGAGAGAGACACACACACAGAGAAGACTACAGAGAGAGAGAGAAAGAGAGAGACAGAGAGAGCGTGCTTATTTTCAGTGCATACGTGCGTGTAAGCTTGAGTGCAACTATTCGTGTGTCTGAGCATGAATTAGTGCGTGCGTGATCCTATATGTGTGACGAGGGTATTTCCAAGCAGGAGTTTTGGTTAAGAGGTAGGAAATCGCATTTAGTAGGATATGATAAACGTGATCTGTATACATTGTCTGATGACATGACATGACTGTCGAAAAGCGACGCATACAATTAGTTGATTGATTTGAGTTTAACGCCGTTATCAACAATTGCTCTGTCAAATCACGGTGGTCAAATTTGCTATGGTGGTTTACATGTCAATGCAGTATAATCAAATCCATCCAACATGCCTTAGATAAGACTCCAGTAAGACGGACAGAAATAGAGACGGAAGGACAAACGGAAGGACGGCCGGAAGGACAAAAGGAAGGACAGACGGAAGGACAAACGGAAGGACGGACGGAAGGACAAAGGAAGGACGGACGGAAGGACAAACGGAAGGACGGAGGGAAGGACCAACGGAAGGACGGACGGAAGGACCAACGCCAGACCAATGTCACATCCGCGTTTGGCTGGAGATTATTATACCGGTAGTACTAGTACCAAGAAACTCCATGACCTAATTAAGTTACTGATTGAAAGTGGCTTTAAACATCATATGAAGTTAATTAATATCATTATGGTATAGTGTGCCAGCGATTCCCGCCTTAAGCATACAAAACCTTGCCAACAGTTTCTAGTAAGCATAGCCAGTAAGTAAAATCAGTTTTAAACTAAAGGCAATTTAACGTAAATCAGACAGATTATATTTGACTTCGTTAGCTAAGCGCGAAAAGGTTGTAACTGCTCCTTAATTACTACAGTAACAACCATTCCATGCTAAGCATCGACATATTGACACAATCAATTACTACACAACCTGAATCCTCTGGGGGAATTGTCTTAGGTGCGTTTTTATTGAAATAAAAAAACCACGTGTGACTAGAGTTACGCCATTTCATGACACCTTGGGATTACATCATAAACTTTCCAGACGGTTAACTGGTTTAAGATGGCATGCCGTATTATAAAACAAACTCCTGAAATCTTCCCTTGTGCAAAGACTTTACTTTATCTCTCTGTCAGTGTTCAAAACTGGAGTGGGTTGTGTGAAAACAAACAGTATTCGCGCTGTCTTTTGTGGCTCTGCAGTGTTGGCAAGACGTCATAGAAGGATCAAGAAACTCCTGTAAAGCCGATCCATTTGGAGCATTGACATTGTATCGCAGGCAGGCTTCATCCAAATGTGTAACAAGACGGATTTTGATGCAAAGCATCAAAGACGCCGCACATGATTTTGAAACATAACTTAGAGGAAGCAGGTGCACTTCAGTACATTTAAATAACGTGTGCAAACAGACAGGATGTAAATATTTCGAACAACAAGGCCAAACGTCCCTTTATTTTAAACCACGAAGGGCCAATATGTGTATATATTGCCTCACCTTGCTACCATAGCCTATCATAAAAAGGTTACCAAGAGCAGAAAGGGTCAATTTTGACGTAGGTATTAGACGTTTTATGTGCTTCGATCTATGTGATATTCAGCATGTGAAGTTTAGTCGTGAAATGACAAGTTTAGTTCTGAAACCATTTGGTTTACAGTTTGCTTAACATTGACTGCAACTACAATGTGTCTATAAGTTACCAATACACGGTTTTAAATCTGCTATAACAAGATCAATTAGATAAAACAAAAACACAGGTGCTTAAATACTGTATTAACATATATTAAGGTTTAATGCCTCTAGTTATACATTAAGTTGGACACAAGCTTTGGAAGGAGAGGGGGAAGTCTATTCTCCTTCCAGTTTAGCCCAGAAGTGATAACAAAACGGGAGTATATAAACACAACATAGCGACGACTCTATAAGCTCCTAAGATCAACGCACAAACAGCAACCCTCCAAGCACCCCCTATCCCACACCCCCAAACCCAATAAACTAACTCCACCCCCCCCCCTCGAAATGATCAAAAGCTCCTGGGCACTGACTGTTTTCGTAGCCATAAAACAAATAATAGCACCCATAGACACTGCACATCCACTAATTTGGGGCCGTAAACCAAACCAATTAAAAAAGGTAGCCTAGCGAAGTTGGGGAAAAGTGACTTTTTTTCTGAGCTTTGATGCAATCGTGTATACAGGGCCGTAAAATCAAACTATTAAAAAAAACGTAGCATAGGAAGTTGGGGAAAAGTTAATACCAACTCCCTAAATGTGTCAACTGATTTGTACTAACGGATAGAAGGACATACGTATTTTGCATCTTGATGTTTCTTAAATCAGTTAATACAATTTATTGATTCCTAAAAGGTTGTTTTTTTCCAAACATATTACAGAGTTTTCTTTAAAATAATAATGTTGGTTGCTCCCTTTTCGATTACGTCACCCCATGGTACAATATTAAAACCTATTCAAAACTGACGCCGCGCTTCCACGTGGCGTCAATAAGTACGTTACTGCTAGTTTTCGGAGAATACCGATCACTGTAAGAGGAACTGTGTTTGTATGGTGTTTTATGCCTCATAACAGTCATATCAGAGCATTTCCTGGAACAATTCTAACAAATGCTGGTAAGCTTATCCTTACACCAGCGCATCAGTTGTATTTCTGAACCCCTGGTTCGATACTGCCAATGTTAAAGTGTTGTGTATGACCCGACCGGGGATCGAACACTATTCTCCACGTATCGAGGAGGACGATCTTACAACTACACCATGAAGACGGTATATTTGTGTAAGTGTATCGAAAAGAACCTCGCTCATTGGTATAACTCGGTAGCAATGCATCAATTAAATACAGCAGTCTGGAAAATAACAAGTCGGCCCTGAAAATAGCAGTAGATATATATCTTACATAACGTTTCTTATCCAGAGGGAATCGCTTCAATAATTTTCAGAGACCTGCAGAAAGTCATAAGAATGTAAATTACTAGTAATACTGATCCATTTTAACTGACACAGGCGAGTCCGTCGTAATGGAAACCCCGAAATCCTGAGCTCTCATGGGGGAAAGCGAATTTGTGTTAACCCTTTCCCTCATATAGACGCTTTCTGACGCCTCTGCAGCAGACGGCTTTTTTAAAACATAGTAACAAAAGAAGAAATTGCACAAAAGGTGCAATTTCTCCTTTTGTCACAATGTTTTCCACTTTTAGTCATAGGTTATCCATTCAATTATAGAGATTTTCCATATTTTGACAACGTTTGTTCAAAGTCGTCTGCTGCAGAATTGCTCTATGTGGGAAAGGGTTAACCCTTTCCAACAACCAACACATCTGTAGCAGTCGACTTTGAAAACATCTGTACAACAAATGGAAAATCTATGTAAACGAAAGTATAAGTATCGAATAGAGTTGAACACATTGTTGCGCAAGAAGAAATTGCTCATCATGAGCAAGATTTCCTTTTCTCACAATATTTCAGATCTATAGGAGCGTTTGCTACTGCAGCGAAGTCAAAACTAGTTGTAATGAGATTGAAGTAGTTTCTGTTCGTGAAAAACGATGCAGGAAGATAAACCTTCAGGTATATGTGACCATTGTATGACCAGATCAGTCTGCGAGTGTGTGATTGGTTTGTTTATTTGTTGGTGGGGTTTTAACAGTATTTTAATTATTTCACGGCTTGAAAATGTCCCTTATCCAAGTTGAATCTAGCATGACCACCATGTTCAAGATCAAACCCGGGACGCCCGACCTCAAATTCCCCCTACACCCCCCCCCCCCCCCTTACACCCCCCCCCCACCCCCACACCCCCACACCCCCTCTCACACGCTTAACAGGGCCGATTCCGCACGTTAAACCGAAAACCGGCTCTTTATGTAAGCATTAAATAATGTGTCTGGCATTTGCAAATAGTGCACCGTTAAGTGCAGTTAAATTGATTTGTTGGTAAACCTTTCGTGGTGATTGTTTCGACGAGAAACTATTTCATTGAAACTTAATTAAAGAACGCACGAAATGTTAACCATGCATATATATCGTGGTACACATAACTGTATATACCAATGTTTTAGATCATCAAAGTCGTAACTGCAATACAGCGTCTTTGCGATGGATTTCATAACTTTTAAATGTTTTCTCACATGCAACAAATCTTCTTCAGCAGACGACTTTGAACACATTTACTAAAACATATTGAAACTCTCTATAAGTGAAAGAATTTTATTTAATACAGATGAAAACATTGTGGCAAAATGAGAAACTGGAGAGGATACTCTGTAGCGTGTGGTAAAGGGCAACTTTTATTAGAAAATGAAGGTTTATACACAGCTTGAACAGAACATTTAGTTGGTAAGATGTACACTCGCGATACTATGACATCAGTACGTCAAAGTATGAATTTCAGCAGAAAAATGATTTGTTTAAACATAAGCTCGAGATATATGTCCATACGTTATATGATTTATTTACATGTAAGCTCAAAATTATGTCCATTCGTTATATTTTTTTGTTTAGATGTAAGCTCGAGATATATGTCCATTCGTTATATGATTTGTTTAGATATAGGCTCGAGATATATGTCCATTCGTTATATGATTTGTTTAGATGTAAGCTCGAAATATATATCCATCCGTTATATGATTTATTAAGATGTAATCTCGAAATATATGTCCATTCGTTATATGATTTATTAAGATGTAATCTCGAAATATATGTCCATTCGTTATATCATTTGTTTAGATATAAGCTCGAAATATATATCCATCCGTTATATGATTTATTAAGATGTAATCTCGAAATATATGTCCATTCGTTATATCATTTGTTTAGATATAAGCTCGAAATATATTTCCATGCGTGTATAGAACAAATAATATATTTTCAAATGTGGATTTTGTTATGAGTGAAATATACAATCTTGGGTTTCAATCAATACAAATATATTTAGACACGACACCAAAACTAACAATTATTATTTTTTATGAAACGTTAAGCCAAATTACTTTTGAACAGAAAATGTGATCTTGCTCTGTTTGAAGGTACATGTACATGTATAATGGTTTTAATAACTTCGCCATCAGTGAAGATACATGTACATGTATAATACCTTTAGTAACTTCGCCATCAGTGAAGATACATGTACATGTATAATAGCTTTAATAACTTCGCCATCAGTGAAGGTACATGTACATGTATAATAGCTTTAATAACTTCGCCATCAGTGAAGGTACATGTACATGTATAATACCTTTAATAACTTCGCCATCAGTGAAGATACATGTACATGGAAGAATATTGCGATAGATGGAAACTTCAAGTTAACGTTAATAAAACTAAAGTATTAATTTTCAAAAAGGTAGACTGAGAAAAAATATGAAATTCACATATAAAGAGGAGTGTCTAGAAATAGTTAATAATTTCAAGTATCTTGGAGTTATCTTTACAGTAGGTGGGTCTTTTAATACTACATTTGAGGCATTGTATGGCCAAGCATTGAAGTCACTTTGTATGCTTAAATTTTATATGGTGAAATTCCCTAGTATGTCAATCTCCCATAAATGTGAATTATTCGATAAACTTATAGAACCAATTTTATCTTATGGGTGTGAGATATGGGGTATGAATGAGGCAGTTAAACTAGAAAATATTCATTTAAAATTTTGCAAACAAATACTGGGGGTAAGGTCGCAAACTCAAAATACTTTCGTTTATGGAGAACTTGGTAGATATCCACTAAAGATTAAGAGATTATTAAGAGTAGTAAAATATTGGTTTAAAATAATTAGGTCTACAAATGAAAAATATATTAAACATGTATATGACATGATGTTGAATAACTTTCAATTATTTCCAGAAAAAAAATCTTGGGTAAAGTCGATTAGAAATATTTTTGAAAACTTAGGTTTTAATATTGTATGGTTAAACCAAGGTGTTGAAAATGTGAAATTATTTTTGTCTGTTTTTAAACAAAGAATTTATGATAACTATAATCAGATATGGAATTCTGATTTACAAAACTCTTCAAGAGCAAAAACATACAGACTTTATTCTGATTTCGTTTTTCAACCATATTTAAATTCAATTAAAATCGATAAATTTAGAATCGCTCTTACAAGATTTCGTGTTTCTGCACATAGATTAGAAATTGAAGCTGGAAGATGGCACAAACCAAATAAAATACCATATAATGAAAGAAAATGTAAATTATGTAAAACTATCGAAGATGAAATGCACTTTTTATTAGAATGTCCAATGTTTTCTGATATACGAATGATATATATCAAAAAATATTACTGGAAACACTCAAGTATGATTAAATTTATTGAATTACTAAAATCTGAAAATGAAAATATAGTCAAAAACTTGGCACTATTTGTTTACAAAGGTTTTGAAATAAGGAACAACAATAATTACGTAGAGTAGTTGAGGTTTAGTTGTAGCCTTTAGAGGAAATCAATGTAGAAACTGAGAAATTGCTGACATTGAGCAACTTCGTCACCTTCTGCAATGATTTCTAAATGATTTTTATGGGAGTTATATCTTCTCTCAAATGACTGTTACATTAATGATTTCATTTCTATTAACTTATTATCTTTGATTGGAGTATATTAATTCGTTTGTCAATCAAAGGGGAAAAAAATCTTATGTAAGTTTTCTATATTATTTTTCAAACATTTTCTCCCCAGATTTTGACCATTAGTCCGCTATTTGACTGTTAAAATGAATGTGTTATATGTTTGTGGTATGTTGGGCATATTTGCCCTTTTTCCAGAATAAAATCTATCTATCTATCTGTATAATAGCTTTAATAACTTCGCCATCAGTGAAGGTACATGTACATGTATAATAGCTTTAATAACTTCGCCATCCGTGAAGGTACATGTACATGTATAATACCTTTAATAACTTCGCCATCAGTGAAGATACATGTACATGTATAATAGCTTTAATAACTTCGCCATCAGTGAAGGTACATGTACATGTATAATAGCTTTAATAACTTCGCCATCAGTGAAGGTACATGTACATGTATAATAGCTTTAATAACTTCGCCATCAGTGAAGATACATGTACATGTATAATAGCTTTAATAACTTCGCTATGAGTGAAGGTACATGTACATGTATAATACCTTTAGTAACTTCGCTATCAGTGAAGATACATGTACATGTATAATACCTTTAGTAACTTCGCTATGAGTGAAGGTACATGTACATGTATAATAGCTTTAATAACCTTTGCCATGCTACTTGATGCATTTGAAATAAGCCATGCTCAAAGAAAAGCAACATGTCATGTAACGTTATAATTACACGTGGCGAAAATTACCTGCTTGCTGCATGTATGTTAAACATCTAAATGTATACTGCTTTGAAGACGTTTTTTGAAACATTATATGAACTAATTGTCAGACAGTGCATAACTAGATTAGACTGCGCGGATGCGCTTGTTTATCTGAATCTACATAGGTCACACATGACTCGCAGAGCGCCGCTCTAAAGTTCTTGGCACATCTCTTCAATTGAAAATTTGATCTTTGAAAACATGAAAGATTTTAAAATAATGAAGGTATATCTTCTCTAAAACTACGCCGTTTAAGCGTGTTGACGTGTTATTTTTTTTTTTTTAGGACTTGTGAAAAAGCGGTTCCGACAGGAAAATTGTTGATTCAGAGAAAAGTATAATATTGAAGCTTTCTTTCATACCAACTAATACATGTATAGTAATTATATGTGTGAATTTCCATAACAATCAGTATACTATACATATAATAACAACTTATATAGGTACACATTTCATGCGTGTATTTGTATAATTTAACCCTTTCCCACATAGAGCAATTCTGCAGCAGACGACTTTGAACAAACGTTGTCAAAATATGGAAAATCTCCATAATTGAATGGATAACCTATAACTAGAAGTGGGAAACATTGTGGCAAAAGGAGAAATTGCTCGTTTTGAGCAATTTCTTCTTTTGTCACTATGTTTTCAAAAAGCCGTTTGCAGCAGAGGCGTCAGAAAGCGTCTATATGAGGGAAAGGGTTAACCAATACAATCATCGATGTGCCCAATTATCAAACAGTAAGAACCGCGTATAAAAAGTTCAACACACGACTGCTTACTTATATCTCGAACAATTACAGAGTCCCGAGAGACGCTGTGATATTCAAGTTTCACAATCGAGGCCGGGACATTTGGCGGTTGTTTTATGAGGTAATTTCCGGTCGACGGTACAGGCCACCTGGGACAATGTCTCCGTAAATTGAAAGTGTCACCTAAATTGTTGAGGACTGATCCAAAATTACAAAAAAAATGTTTGATCTGCGATAGCAATAGACTAAAAATTCATGGAAAGCATTATTATTATTATGTTGTTGTAGATCAAGATAAAAAAGTCTTTGGCTTTTCTAAAGGTTATTACAAAAGTTGTTATTTATAATCTTGTCATTCCGTCTTGGTACATTAACAACAGGATGACATGTATATCTTAAATCTGCCAGCGTATCCGTGCAGTCTGGTCTGATTAAACACTGTTCACCAATTATTAATAAAAGGTTATCAAGAAACATCTATCAATCAGTATCTAATTGAATCCTTTAACATAGATGCAAAGACAGGTATTAATCCTTACGTGTACATATTACACAGAGCGCCGCTCATATAATACAGAACTGTGGACGACATTTAAGTCCATAATCAGGGGCGTAGCTTTGCAATAATCAATGTGTAGGCCGTCTCGTGAGAAAATCAACATTGTGGACTCTGCGTAAAGTATCGACCCGGATCAGCCTAATAGACTATAAGCATGCCACACAGGCCTACCCGGATAGACACTTTTCGCCTCCTGTGGATTTTATGTTTCAGGAATCACTACTCTTAATATACATCTATCCCCCTAAGACGAAATGTGTCGGCCGGAGCAGTCTGCGCAAACAGCGCAGGCTGATCTGGTCGATACATTACGCAGATGTCTATTGCCGCAGCTGCATTTTGGGGCATTTTGAGAAACAATGTGTAGGCACGTGCCTACAGTGCCTAAAGGGAGCTACGCCCCTGCTAATTATCATTAGATTCGTCTGAGTTATTGATCCTAACATGTTTGAATATTTAGTATCATAAAACTCGCCTTTATCCACACTGTATCAGTTGTTTAATTCATCGTTTTCAGAAAAAGGCAAAAGACAGTTTTACTTTTAGCCTATATTATAGCTATTTTTCTAGACAAGTAAACATAGAATACTTCTCAAAAAACGAACCTGTACATTGCAGAGAAGCACCAGAGCGTAAATAGTATGTGTTGTTCTATTAGAGGGAGATCTACGACGTCTATAACAGTATCTTAATGATACAAGAGTTGCTGCAAGATGCAGCAGTTCGATGTTAGCGCGGGAATCAGCATCTTATGGTAAAGAAATACTGTTTGATTCGAAAAACACGAAACCCGCTTTTAAATATATGATATAAATATATGATAACAATAGTTTATTAGTTAAATACGTAAAACGAAAACAAAAATACCTTTCCCAACGGGTTGACCTCGATCTCCCAACATTATTGTAAACATTTGTCTGCGCATGCGCGTCCTATTTTCCCCCTTAATATATTCTTAAAAACGCAAAAATTAGCACAATAACTTCGCATTTATGAAAATATTTCTATTTTCCTGTTATTAAAACCCCGGTGGTTCCCAGTGATGTTACATAGTCTCCGCTCTGGTATACTGCTTGTGTTCAGTTGTGTGACTTCGGGTCGAAGTCAAGAGAAAAGAGGGAGAATTGTAACGGGAACGGGTATAAATATCACTTCTACAGCCTTGCTTTGGAAGCCGGCGTTTATAGGTACGTTGGTAGAGTGGTTGACCTTTTCGTAAAGTTAAGCAACGTTCATCGCGGTTAGTGCCTGGATGGGTGACCTGCGATGGCTTAACGCGGGTACACGTTACTCTATGGTTTTAATTTACATTTTAATTTAAAAAAAAACTACTCGCATACAAACTCGAACGAGAACCTGTCTAGTGACGGACTGCTATGGAAATATCCGAGAGCTGACGGTAAAAAAACGGCGCATGCGCAAGCCCATTACACCAGTGACAGTTCTTTCACAACCAATATATGCACTGGTGCTGAGGCACCCGCGCAATAATGCCGATTAATGACCATTGGGTGGCATATATGTTATAGGCATGTTTCTAAGGGGCACTCGATCAGGGATTCAAATACATCCCTGGTGTTCTTACGCCAATGAACATGACCTTGGTGTCGACACGGTAATGCAAATTGTTTGGTGCTTTACGCCGCTTTCAACAATTGTTTAAGTTTTATCACGGCGTTCCTTAGTCCGTTACCAGTACTACTGGTCCATTTATATGTCACAATGCTAACTCCGCAACCATAAGCGCCAAGGTGGGCAGCCATTACTAGCATTCTTAAAGTATTTGGTATGAGCTAGCCGGGGAACGAACTCTCGACCTTCCGCTTCCAAGGCGGACTCTTCACCTCTACATCACCGAGACAAATGAACGCCGTTCTTTAAAACATTGTGGCAAGAGGAGAAGCTGTTCATTATGTCGGAAGATGCATTCATGTCTATATAACATAGATGCGGACAGTGAAGATTATATGGAGACTGCGTTTACACAGGTACATAAGAAGCTTCGCTGTTCGCATGCGAAACAAGAACCCATTTCGCCAAACACTGTTTACAGCATATCTAATTTCTCTTACGGTAAACAATGGACCAGCTTGTCCTGGGTAATGGCATCATCACGCCGGTATTATAGCCATTCCATGAGCAATCAATGACTAAGAGGCTATTTAACGGCAAATTGATGATTGTCTAACATCACCACAACCTGATGTAGACAACAATAAACAGACATAACTTAACTTTTTGTGGAGTGTCTTGTTAATTAAACTTAAACAATTATTTGACCGAGTTTAGTTTTGTATTTACAGAGTATGGCGTAAGACAAAGTTCGTTGACTCTATAATCTCACTGGATGGTTAGAGTTAAGGGTACATGTATGACTAACTTTTGAACATTTAAAAGAAATCAAAATTAGTTAAAAAAAAATACAAATTAGTTGCCATGTTGTATGAGGGAACATTATCAATAACTTTATGTATACTCGTCCTGAGCTTAATGTTAACAACATCGACCCTTTTATTAAATCGGGAAAGTGTTTCTAAATACCTTGTTTAGACACGCCTGGTGGTTACCAAAAAACTAAGTGTTTGGTGAAAATATATGAGCCGTTCCTTGAGAAAACCAACATTGTGGACTCTGCGTAAATTATTGACCCGGATCAGACTAAACGTGCCACACAGGCCTACCCGGACAAACACTTGTCGCCTTCTGTGGATTTTCTGTTTCAGGAATAACTACTCTATACATATATCCCACTAAGACGGAATGTGTCGGCCGGATCAGTCTGCGCGGACAGCGCAGGCTGATCTGGTCGATACATTACGCAGATGGCCTATCGCCGCAGCCTCACGAGAAAACCAACATTGTGGACTCTGCGTAAATTATTGACCCGGATCAGACTAAGCATGCCGCGTAGGTTAACCCGGACATACCCTTTTCGCCTCATGTGGATTTTCTGTTTCGGGTTTCATTACTCTATACCTCTATCCCCCCTGAGACGGAATGTGTAGGCCCGGATTAGCCTGCGCGGACTATGCAAGCTGATCTGGGTCGATACATTACGCAGAGTCAATAATGTTGTGTTTCTCGTGGAACGGCTCATATAAAGTATCTCCTTACTTTATGTTTGCTAACAAAGGTAAGACACTATTAACACTTTCCCTTATATATACTGACACCTTCTGACATCTCTGTAGCAGAAGACGTTTAAGAACACTGTGGCAAAAGGAGAAATTGGTCATGATGCGCAATTTCTCCTTTTGCAACAATCTATTCAATTTCAACTCTTTTTAATTATTGTACTGTGATTAACATAGCGTTTCCTAATGTTATACCTAGATGCTTTAAAAGTCGTATGTTTCAGAATTGGTGTTCAATTGATTGCTTGGTGTTTGACGCCGCTTTCAACAATTGTTCAGATACATCACGGCGTTCCCTGGTAAGTTACCAGTACTACTGATACATTTAATCTAACACCAGCCAGTCATTCGAAAGTATAACCCCGCAACCTTGTGCTCCATAGAGGGCAGCCGTTACCACCGCACAAGTATTTAGTATGAACCGGCCGGGGATCGAACCCGTGACCTTCCGCACCCGGAATTGTTGCGTGTGGTTAATACCAATAGTTCAAACGATTTCTAAAAAGGTCGATGTATTTTTGCAGATCATCTCCGGTCATTTAGTCGCTAACAACGGCACAGCTTGATTGACATATCGAGGGCTTGGCGTGAAACGGTTGTAACTGAAATTGGTATTTTCTTACCAAGGTTAATCACATCGCCATACAGTCTTTAAAAGCGTTAAATCATTTTTCTTGGTAAACAATGGAAATGTAGGTGCCATTGCTCGTTCTGAGCAATGGCACCTAAATTTGCATTGTTTACAAAGGGGTCAAAATTGCCCCTAAACCAGGGTTTTCAAATAGGATTTTAGTTACAACCGTTTCACGCCAAGCCCTCGATATATAAACAAGAGCGCCACATGCAAACGCCAATGGTCGTCTGCTTTTTTTGAAAATGTTGAAGGGTAATGTTATGAGTTATGAGGTAAGATTAAAGTTGTGTGACAACGCAGACTACACAGACGACGACGACATGAGTATCACAATGTCCCGACCCTTTTTGCTTCGGAATACAGACGAGCTAGAAATATAATATTGCATGAGGGTCCAACATCGTGATAATTTGACCAACAACAAAAACATGGGAACATGGAAATATAAAATAAATACATTCACCAAAACAGCATGCTAGAGTGTTAGTGTGCACTGCACATCTGCAGGAGATAAGTTACCTTATAAACAAGTTTTAAAATGTATTGAGACAATGGCCGAACTTTATAAGGAAACATAGAATAACTCCTACTACTGCTTTATTTGTTCCTATCGGGTGCATTGTTTCCCATATACAATAAATCTGCTGCAGACGATATTTAGGGAAATGAAAAATTCTATTCTATCTATAATTTATAGTATAAATGGATAAAAAATTACATTATGCTATATAATTCAGCAGTAGGCTTTAAATTCAGTCTCATTCAAATCATTCCTCTTACACTCTCAGTACTCTCACAGCTACCCTAATTATCTCACATCCACCATAACTCTTTCACTCTCAGTACTTCATTATGACTCACTCCATTTAGTCACTCGCCATCACTCTCTCACAGCTACCCTCATTATCTCACATCCTCTTTCACAGCTAACCTCATTCTCTCACAGCAACCATCACTCTCTCACAGCTACTCTAATTATCTCACAGCCACCATTACTCTCTCACAGATACCCCACTTACATCCACCATCACTCTCTCTCAGCCACCATCAGCCAACATCACTCTCTCAAAGCTACCCTAATTCTCTCACAGCAACCATCACTCTCTCAAAGCTACCCTAATTCTCTCACAGCAACCAGCACTCTCTCACAGACACCATCACTCCTACCCTAATTCTCTCACAGCCACCATTACTCTCTCACCACTTACTGCCACCATCACTCTCTCACAGCCACCATCAGCCAACATCACTCTCTCAAAGCTACCCTAATTCTCTCACAGCAACCAGCACTCTCTCACAGACACCATCACTCTCTCACAGACACCATCACTCTTTCACAGCTACCCTAATTATCTCACAGCCACCATCACTCTCTCACAGCTACCCTAATTATCTCACAGCAACCATCACTCTCTCACAGCCACCATCAACCAACATCACACTCTCACAGCTACCCTAATTCTCTCACAGCAACCATCACTCTCTCACAGATAGCTCTCTCACAGATAGCCCACTTACAGCCACCATCACTCTCTCACAGCCACCATCACTCTTTCACAGCTACCCTAATTATCTCACAGCCACCATCAATCTGTACAGCCGCCATCACTATCTCACAGCCAAACACTCACAACCCCCATCACTATGTCACAGCCATCCTCGTACACGTTTGACAAATGTCAGAAACAATGTTGACCTAGCTGGGGCTCGAACCCACAACGCTTGTATTTTGAATTGACAGACGGCTGCTCTACCTACTGAGCTACCGAGTTTCATACAAATCGATGCCATTACAAAATATATATTTATGAAAAGTTAATTACCAGGTCAATACTACGCAGTAATATTAAAAATATGTTTTATGTTATCATCGACATAAAGTGGTATCTCATCATAATTATATAAGTATTCGTGTCGTAATTTTAAACATTTTAAATGTATTACTAAATAAATATAAGTTACAGGTTTACCCATCAATCTTAGTCTGAAACCTATTAATACGTAAACTCAGGTGCTTAAAATAACACCGTTGTTATAGCCTAGTGGCTACGAACGAAGCGGTTCAAACCATAATGTTCACTTTTCATTGGTTCGATCCTTATGCTAGGCGTGCATTTTTGTCTGTCTGTTCTTTTTTCTAAATTTGATTTGTATATATTACATATACGACCATCTATTTTTCTTTTCAGACAATTTCATTCAGTCGATCATAAGATTCCTTTCATCTTCAAATGTTTCAATTCTAGTGCAATGTCAATGTACGTGTAATCTTGCCCCAAATGTTACAACGTATCTTACATGCACATATATCTTTTTTTAAATATAAAATACATATAATTAATAGGCAAACCTGTACTTTAATCATTTAAAGAAAAAAGAATCATGCTCGCATAAAACAAAATGAGCATCATGATAAAAAGGCCAAAATTGTAAAAGACATTCCGATTTAGATATTCTAACCCGTGACAATTGCAATTGCAGCAATGTGTGTTAAGTACAGAGCTATCTACGAAACAATGATGTGTAGAACCTATTTTAAATTGGATGCTGTACATATATTATACTGTCTCACGAAATTTAAATTTAGAAAAAAACATTACGAATATTTATGAGTACGAGTTCCCTTCGGCTAACTCATGCATTTTACTTGAATGGCCGATGTATCGTTATTCATGGATACAGTGCAACCTGTGTTTAAAGACCACCATTGGGAACAGAACAAACTGGTCTTTGTTCACTGGTGTTCTTTAACTGCAGATTCATTTGTTCAGAAAATGAGTAATTGGGAAATTGAAAACGTGGTTGCTTTAGACAGGAAACTGTTAAACAAAGGTGGTCTTCAGCGCAGGTTTGAATGTATATTTATTATCACGTCTAATCAAAGCAGCACAAAACCAATGAAAGACAACCTTTCTGTAGGTCGATAAAACACTTCCTATTTAACTAGGTATGTGCTAAAGGAAGCCGTCACTGGGGTTCCAGTTGTAATTTAGATTGTGATGACAAAGGTCTGTATCACAAGGTCGGGAGAAACCTTCCGTGTGCAAACAGCCTGCTATTTTTGTTTGTCACGTAACAGTACCATTGACGACTTCACGTTTTAGGGTATTTTGGTATTACACGGGTACTGCGAGTGGCTGCTACTATGCGAACTTTCTATCTGCCAAATGTATGTACAACACTATGTATCACGGGCTCATACCAATGTCATTAAGAAACAAATTAGTGTGTACTCATAATTATCCCATGAAAACCTCATTGTTTACTCAGTTTAAAGTAATTTATTTACTATCGATTGCGAAATATTGCAATATTTAAGCTTATATTAATTACGCTCCACCAGTGCTCGCGCTGTTTGTGTGAAAAATCCCACAAGGCAGAACACGCTCATTACGGGATTTGAACATGGTCCTTTCGAACGAGAAGCCGACGCTCTACCACTGCTCCTCTGTCTTCCTAAACTATTTTATAATTGTATACTTCAAAAGCAGGCATACTGATTATCGTGTTTAGATATGATCTCATAAGACTTATATTAAGATGTATTCAAAGTTGGATATTACAACAAAATAAGGCTAAAATGATCGCCTTAATGGTAAGTGGTAGAGCGACCACTTTGTGTGCGGGAGGTTTTGATACACGGTCGTGTCATACCAAAGACTTACAAACTGTGGTAATGTTTTTTCATCTTTGCCACTCAAGGATGTAGGGTTAGCACTACGACTGACTGGATTGTGACAGGATGAATGACCGGAGGACTTATTGAAAGGCCGTGATATAACCGAAGAAAAACTGTTTAAAGCGGTCTTAAACCCCATACAAAATAAACAATCAGAGGCTTAAACAAGTAATGGTTTTACTTTAGCTTTTTTGACGGTATAATTACCCAAGAACATGATTGGACAGCTTAACATAAAACGCTTTAAACATGTCTTTAAACGCTTTCTCCATGTGTTAGAAAACAGAATTTAATAATTAATGTGTATCCCTTTTTCATAAAAAATGCTCTTAAATCTGCACTACTGTTTACAGCCTTATTTTAAGAAATATTACTCTATTCTTGTGATTGTCTGGAATTTATGTACCACACCTATTATGCATTCGTCCATTGGTAACTTTTAAGATCCAAGAGTCTGAATCATTGCATGTTCCCACGGATAGTGCATTATCTTTCAATCAGTATCACGAAACCCATTATAATTGAGCCATATGCCATAAGAAAATCGACCGTCTCATGTTTACAACAGCCAGCAAAGCACCATCGTCGGTCACCTAAGGTTGTTCACTACGCTATGCTCCAACATCATATGAGCCGTCCCACGAGAAAACCAACATTATGGCCTCTGCGTAATGTATCGACACAGATCAGCATGCGCAGTCCGCGCAGACTAGTCCGGGCCGACACATTCCGTCTCGGGGGATAGATGTGTAGAATAATGATTCTTGAAACATTAAATCCACAGGAGGCGAAAAGTGTCTGCGGCATGCATAGGCTGATTCGGTCGGATGTTACGCAGAGTCCACAATGATGGTTTTCTCGTGAGGCTGCGGCGATAGGCCATCTGCGTAATGTATCGACCAGATCAGCCTGCGCTGTCCGCGCAGACTGATCCGGCCGACACATTCCGTCTTAGTGGGATATATGTATAGAGTAGTTATTCCTGAAACAGAAAATCCACAGAAGGCGACAAGTGTTTGTCCGGGTAGGCCTGTGTGGCACGTTTAGTCTGATCCGGGTCAATAATTTACGCAGAGTCCACAATGATGGTTTTCTCGTGGGACGGCTCATATGATGTTGGCGTCAACAACCGTACATTGTACTTTTATAGCCATTCTTTGGTCTTACACGTGCTCTAGAGACTCACCTAATGCATGTACCACTATATAGTGATAAGTGAAGATACTGATGCGGTTGTGCCTCCACGTAAACTGATTCACTTCCGACTTATGTTCCGTGACACGTGACTAAACTAATGTTCCTTTTCTTGATGCTCTTAATTGAACTGACAATACTCATGGCACCAAACATTTTTCCTGCCGAAAGTTGTTTTCAGAAATATCTTTAAATGTAATGATGAATTATTTAGGTTTCCATTCATTGTTTTCAAGCAGAACACAGCTCTCGAGTGACACAACATAGCGTGTGTAAATACAACTATCATCTTTGATAGTTTTGTACTTGATTTTCGTATCAATTTCTCCAAAATGCAGGATATTTTGGTTATATTCAACAATTCGTTGTAACACGCAGCCTTAGAATATAACAACCTGTATACTGGAAGCTAGTTTAGGTCGCCTCTGTAATTACAGGGACGTAGATCTTATCTACGTCCCTGATTGCAAGGATGTAGATAAGACTACGTCCCTGGTAATTGGCATTAATTTTAAAAACCTCAAAATATACGATGTGCGAATCGCGTATTTTAATATGATGGCATTAGAGCACGTCGTGGGATATTCCATATATCGAGGGCTTGGTGTGAAATGGTTGTATCTAAAATTGATATTTTTTACAAAGGTTAATCACCTCGTCATAAAGTCTTGATAAGCGTTAAACATTTTTGCTTTGTTAACATTCTAAGCAATGTTACCTAAATTTGCATTGTTTACAAAATTGCCCCTTAATCAGGGTTTTCAAAATTGGTTTTTAGTTACAACCGTTTCACGCCAATCCCTTTATATGGACGACGCTCTGCGAAAACTGACATGAACGTTATCATCGTACGTGTGGGAAAGACCTGATGGCGCATCAATGTAACACTACCCTTTAGTGATACTGATTCTTCGTACTGCAATGTAACACCACCCTTTAGTGATACTGATTCTTCGTACTTCAATGTAACACCACCCTTTAGTGATACTGATTCTTCGTACTTCAATGTAACACCACCCTTTAGTGATACTGATTCTTCGTACTTCAATGTAACACCACCCTTTAGTGTTACTGATTCTTCGTACTTGAATGTAACACTGACGTGTGGAAAAGACCTGCCAACGCATCAATGTAACACTACCCTTTAGTGATACTGATTCTTCGTACTTCAATGTAACACTACCCTTTAGTGATACTGATTCTTCGTACTTCAATGTAACACCACCCTTTAGTGATACTGATTATTCGTACTTCAATGTAACACCACCCTTTAGTGTTACTGATTCTTCGTACTTGAATGTAACACTGACGTGTGGAAAAGACCTGCCAACGCATCAATGTAACACTACCCTTTAGTGATACTGATTCTTCGTACTTCAATGTAACATTACCCTTTAGTGTTACTGATTATTTGTATTTCAATGTAACACTACCCTTTAGTGTTACTGATTCTTCGTACTTCAATGTAACACCACCCTTTAATGTTACTGATTCTTCTTACTTCAATGTAACACTACCCTTTAGTGATACTGATTCTTCGTACTTCAATGTAACACTACCCTTTAGTGATACTGATTATTCGTACTGCAATGTAACACTACCCTTTAGTGATACTGATTCTTCGTACTGCAATGTAACACTACCCTTTAGTGATACTGATTATTCGTACTGCAATGTAACACTACCCTTTAGTGATACTGATTCTTCGTACTGCAATGTAACACTACCCTTTAGTGTTACTGATTCTTCGTACTGTAATGTAACACTACCCTTTAGTGTTAATAATTCTTCGTACTGCAATGTTACACTACCCTTTAGTGTTACTGATTCTTCGTGCTTCGCCGGTTGTGATTTTTGAATAAATAAACTTAACACTTTCTTGTAAAATTTAGACTAGTTTCAATATAATAAAGTTCAGCTACAATCAGTCTATGGAATTCTATATAATGTTTCAATTCTATACTCTCGAAATCACGTTATTAACAGGACATTAAGGAATCATATATTGTCTTCTATTTCTTTTTTCCTTGATGAAATGTGTACCCTTGTAACGTTTTCTGTAGTAGTAGACTTTTGAAAACAATGCTGCAAAGGAAAAATTGCACCTAATGAGCAATTTTTCATTTTCCCCTACGTTTTCATCTTTATTCATTAATAAAACTTTGATTAATAAATAAAACCCATATTTTTACCAAAGACGTCTGATTTTGTGTATTCGGGAAAGGGTTGGCATATGGGATTCCATTCGTAAAAGTGTATGTGTCTCAACACATATTTAATCGTTACAAATAATTGAGGTTTCACTTACACGTACGATCAGAATAATTACAATTATAGCTTAATGTATCGTTATTCTTGAACATTAAACACGAAAGGTGCAGCAGTTAAAATATAAGTAACCTTGCATTATGTTTGTTTGATTTATGTCAGATAAAGGGTGTTGGGCTACAAAGGGGAATACAATAGTCGTATACATCAGACGTAACATTTACCACTCTAATATCACGAGCAACGAAGGGGGGCTCTTGTGACACTTTGGGTATGCACAGGCTTACATGAATATCTACTGTTCGTAGTTGTATAAACACCACTTTTTGCAATGACAAATGATGGCGTCTGAAAAAAACGTAACAATATCTTACAGCAACACTCCGTTATGGCTATCTTGAATTGAACCTTAAATTGAGCTATGTTTTTACTTCCCCTTTTTGCTTCATTTCAAATAAAAATCAAAGACGGTTTACAGCCTTACTTTGTGCAAATGTTTGTAACATGTAATTTACAACCCGTACCTTATAACTTGCACAGTTTGTTATATACGACCCATGTGTATTTTAACGAGCTATTTCACTACAGAGATGTCACATTGAGATCGTAAGGTTTACATTAATCTTAGATATATATGAGCCATTCCACGAGAAACAACATTATTGACTCTGCATAAAGTATCGAACCGGATCAGCCTAAGCATACCGCCCAGGCTAATCCGGGCAGACACTTTTCGCCTCCTGTGGATTTGTTATGCTTCAAGAACTATTACTCTATACCTCTTTCCCCCTGAGACGGACTGCGCATGCTAATTTGGGTCGATACATTACGCAGAGTCTGTTGGTTTTCTCGTGGAACGTCTCATATATATTCACGGGAAATGTATGCAATTTCCTATCCTATACTTACATTTTAATGAGCCCTACTATATATTGATTTGTTCAAGTTACACTTATATCTGTGACTGAATGTATATTGTTTTATGGCGCATCGACAGCTAAGGTCATTTAGCGCGCAATTAAATTTAATTATTCATGATCCCTGGGTAAAAAACCAGTACTAGGCTAGAAAATGTGCCTTGCCGAAGGGCACTCCACCGTGACCGTAGTGCCGCGACTGGGGATCGAACCCGGGACACCCGGTTTCGAAATCCCCGACGCTAACCACTCGACCACAGCGGATTCCTATATATATCTGTGACTGACTCGGTAGTGTAGTAGTAGAGCGTCCGCCTCGAGTGCGGGAGGTCTCTGGTTCGATCCACGATCGGGTCATACCAAAGAACTTTAAAAATGGTAGCAATGGATGTTCTCCTCCTTGGCACTCTTGGTTGTAGTTTTAGCATACCGACTGACTGTCTGGTCTCAAGATAAATGGACCAGTAGTATTGGTAACTTACCAAGGAAACGCCGTGATATGACTGAAACATTGTTGATAGTAGCGCAAAATACCAATCAACCAATTTATAGCCGTAATAATTCAAGCTGGCTACATTGGCGTTTATTGAAAATGTTTTAAATAAGCGGAGCCTTAAATTTGCGGAAATCACCATACACAATAAAGACAATCACGTTTTTATGATTGTATGAAAAATGTCGCACAGTGAATGGCATGTTTAGAATAATAGAAACCGGTTTTTTCCTTTAATATTTTTGAAAATTATGATAAAGACATTGATTGGCAAAAATGAAGATTTTTATCAAAACGCAATACTGGATCTTTTAAGTTTTTTTAAACAAATGGTTAAAAGGTTTATATATTTGGTAAAAATTAAATGCAATAAATGATACCCATTCAGAATTAGAAAACCTATGATTCAAACGCCTTCCAAATCGCAAACGAATTTTAACGCGTTTGCAGTATACGACTATTGATACAATACTTCAAAAAGAAGATAATTGCTCATAATAAACAATTTCTCATTGTTATACACTGTTTTCAACTTATTACTTTCATTAAGATGTTTTCAAAGTTGTCGTTGTATGTTGGAGAAGGATAATTGCAACATTTGCACCAATGAGATGAAGAGAGGTAACTGTTTCGGCAGAGGTCCAGATAAGGAGCTAGGGTTATTCAGCTCTTATCCCCACAATTTCTCTCTTATCATTAGAGCAAACTCATGTTGTGGGTACTCAAAAGAATCGTCTCATTGAGACGATTCTCTTGAGTACCCACAACATAGGGTTAGAGGGTCAAATAAATTGTTAAGAACATGCAAAACGCCCCTTATCTAGAGCTATGTGTTCGTAAAGCCTTTCTTGTAACACTATGGATGTACAGATTCACGGGAGTCTGAAAAAGGCTCAGATGCTATTTTATAGATTAAGCGATGAGGCCAACAACCTTGATCGAAAATTTATTTGCCATACATTTTCTTCTTAATCGTCAGACGTTAAACTAATAACGACAGTTACCGATTTACCCGTTCGGAAAATGAACTATGTGTTTAAACTTCCCTTTCTGGTTTCAATTACAAGTAGAACTGAAGATAAACACGCAGAAGATTTACATTCCTAATGAAACGTATATATGCAAAGGTTGTAACATGTAATTTACAACGCGCCCCTCATTATATCTTGCAGACTGTGCAATATACGACCCATGTGTGTTTTAACGAGCTTTTTTAACCACATAAACGTCGTGTCTCGTGCATCACATTTACCTCGTGGCCTTAACGTAACATATGAGATACATATATTTACGGGAAATCGTTTTCCCTAAATTTAAAGTGTTTTTAAAAAATACTTTAAATTTATTTATTATATTTACATATATGCCTATCCGTAATAAGTAATAAGTTAGAAACTAAAGTAGGCTACATTTATGGTACAAAAAGTCAAGATCTTTTTAAATAAATTGTATTTTTATTTCGATAGGTTTAATATACATTAATTGATACAGGATATCAGTTGGGTACCATGAATAGGCAAATGCTATCCGTAGATCGATTACCTCCCCTGAAATTACTCTATGGCGTAAATGGGGATCGGTAAAGGTTAATAACCTTAACGGGTAGAATTCTTCTCATGAGATTTTCCGAGACTTCAGACGGATCTTTCCATTCATTCCCAGTGAGTAAAACAGCTATAAAATGTCCCTGGTGCACAATAACTGGGTAGGTTTAATCCAATTATTGCTAGTGTTTCTAAACATGTTAATTTTTCCTGAAACCAACTTGTATCTGCTACGAAAACTCTAATTGGTTGACGTACGTCCAATGAAAAGCAAGGAGATATTAGCCTCTACCCTTTGCTAGTGTTTCAAAACATGTTTAATTGTCCTGAAACCAACTTGTATCTGCTTCGAACAATCTAATTGGTTGACGTACATCCAATGAAAACCAAGGAGGTATTAGCCTCTACCGTTTGCTAGTGTTTCTGGACATGTAAATTTTGCCTGAAACCTACTTTTATTTGCTACGAAGAATTGGAATCATAAGTAAAGCTTAACATTTTTGTGAGTTTGAGATAACCCCAAACGTTACCTATAACGTTAAGTCTAATTGGTTGACGTACGTCCAATGAAAACCAAGGATATATAAGCCTCTACCCGTTGTCATATAGGTATGTGCAACGAGGAACCAGTTAAATGTTATCCGAAATATTCGAACAACATTGGTTCCTACCTTTAAGCACCGGGCCTCGATTTCGTGATACTGCTTTAGTAGGTACTTAACTGAACATGCTACGAATTTAATATCTTGATCCTCAGACTTTCATATCAAAATGTCTTAACTCCGGCAGTGGAAATCAATATAATGTATAATGTATCATTTTTAATTCACAACAAATATTTTTTTAACACGATTGCATTTCCTAAGTTTGAAACAATATTTAAATTAAAACATTCCATGCCCCAAGATTTATTCTAGCAATAAAGGTAGCGTCGACAACTTCTTAACGGCCTAACAACGCCATAGACTCTCGTTTATTGCTGCAATTGAAACGCCATATGAGCCTTCAGTGCATGGGGAAAGGTTCAGATCAGCTGATAAATCTGCCCCTTCATACTTGAATCTACACAATTTGACGGAAGTATGTAACAATCTTATGTAAGCACGCGGCCGCACAATCTTTGAAAGCCAACGGCGATTTGTCCATTCTATTACCATTATTACCCTAGGCTAACGGCTTTTTTAAAATTCGAAAATCCCGCTACGCCACCTATGGGAAAGCTAATTTACGAAGTAGCCTTGGTAACCGAAGATGGTGGCTGCACATGCTTATCTTGATCTGCATTGTTCACAACAAAAAAATCAACGGATACCGTTTCCTATGGACGGACTCAATTATAAAGGGATTTTAAGATCACATTCGTGCCTAATAGTGCTTCTACTTTGGTATCAATGCATGCAGTAACATCATTAAATTCAATTGACAGACATTTTGTATTATAATGAGAAAAATGATACCATAATAAGGACCCTTGTGTATATCTTATAATGAACCTGATACTACTGGAAGAACTCCGATCATGAATTGATTAGTTGAAGGTCAAAGTTGACATGGGAGTCCCGAGACATGATAGAAACAAATATACCTCTCCTATAATGGCTGCTTTGATTGATCGGGGGTGCTTAAAACGTATTTTGACGCCTCTGCAGTAGACGACCTTTGAAAGCATTTTGACTGTTGGATAAATTACGCATATTGATCGAATTTGCCACTTACCACAATGTTTTCAACTCTATTCTAAATCTGAACTTTTATATGAGTATGTTTTCAATATTTCTCTACAGTTGATTTCAAAGCCGTTTACTGCAACTTTACGAACGAGAAAAACCCAACATTTTGGACACTGCGTAATGTATCGACCCAGATCAGCCTGTGCAGTCCGCGCATGTTAATCCGGACCGACACTTTCAGTCTCAGGGAGATAGAGGTATAGAGTAATGATTCCTGAAACAAAAAATCCACAGGAGGCAAAAAGTGTCTGTCCGGGGTTAGCCAGCGGCATGCTTAAGCTTATCCGGATCGATTACGTAGAATCCACAATGTTGGTTTTCTCGTGAAACGGCTCATTTGTAGAGGGAGATGGTTTAAATGATTAGCCGTAAGTCAAAGATGATCGGCGAATACTGACTTAATATAAATAGTACGCTTTTCATATAATGGTGGATTTCATTTGTTGTATTTTAAAGCAATTCTAAACATTTTCTAGTCATTCATGGCGATTCTTTTTCACATCAGTTCTCCACACAACTGTCTTTTCAAGCATTTGGCTGATTTTCCACAAATACTGTTAGTCATTTGGTGGAAGGCGATAGGCCCTTGTCAATAACATACTTTTTATATATTATTTTTGCTTTGAAATGTTGAAGTTTAACGACGTTTTCAACAATTGTTCAGTCATATCATGGATGCCAGTTAACCTACCCATATGTTTCCTCAAACCAGTATTCAACACAAAATAATATTTACAAGTAAAATGCTGCTTTCCCACATAAAGTGTCAGCACTTTGGTATTTGTGTCAAACGTCGGAAGAAAGATTACCAATCTGGAGTTCGAACTCACAACCCTTGGTTTGAAAACCAGTGTCGCTCCCGATTTAGCTACCGAGACTCGACAGAGGAACTCGTAAAATCATCCATGCATTTACGGTATTCGTTTAACATGCATGCATTATTACATGTGCTATGGTGACTGCCAGATTCTTCGCGAAGTATAAGCAAAGCCTTAGACTTTGTCACTTGGATTTTATTTGAATTTAATTGTATAGCTTCCTTTCAGGAGGTCAACATTCGTTTATCAAGTTTGATTATTAACGGTTTGCGAACATTGTAACAGACATGTCTCCATCTAATTCAAGATCCCTTTGTGAACACAAGGGAAATAGACCACCTATGGGAAAGACTTGTTTGGTCTTTGTTCAAAGTGGGCGTTAATTGCAGGGAGATTTAATCAGAACATGAGTAATTGGGAAACTTAAACTTTGGTTACTATGGACAGGTGCTTCCTTACGTGTATCCATGAATTGATTCCAAACATCAAAGTGTATATGTACTAATTGACTATATAACTCGATAGCGATCTATCAGGGGAGGTTTCCAATCTAGTCGCCAGTGTTGGTTCATGCCAAACGTACTCAAGTACTTTAGTACGCCAGGTATCAGACTATATATATGGATTCACCGAGTCCAAACACGATTTAGATTGCATGCATATCTGTCACAATACGTAACTGGTGATTTTTGTTAACACAGAGAGATTTTATAATAAATGTGAGCAATTTGGCAATTTTTCCGAAATGTATTCACAAATCATCTGCTGCATGGGCGTCAAAATGAGTCTTTAAGAGGGAAATAGCTACTTACGGGAAACAAATTATTGTGTAATATTTTTATCTGTGGAACATAACTTTATCTATTTAAACTAATACTTTCTTGTCTGTGCGAGTATATGGATTGCTCACATTATTTACATCTTTCCCGTCACATACAACACATGTTCACCAGACGACTGACTCTGCAAACATATCAGAAAAAAACCGAAACCTAATTATCAGCAACAGTGTCTCTTGTCGTCACAATGTTTTCAAACGTCGTTTGCTGCAGGGTTAAATGATTAACCATTTGTCCGTACGTAATGGTGTATCGCTTTTTATCCACATTTTCCCAGAATTTCAATTTATTTTGCAATTTATTGCCTAATGAACGAAGTCGTGGAAAAGAAGAAATATTGAACAAAATATGCTTTTTCTAAGACATAGAATACATGTAACATGGGTGTAATGCAACTTTTTCATGTATAAGCATATAACAAAAAAAGTTATTTTTAGGTTTTAGTATGAAAAAACATGTTTTGATCCTGTTTAAAAAAAAAGTGCATTTTTAACCAAAATCTGTTTACATAAACATCTTCCCACGGGGATTTAAGTACGGACATTCCAATATATCCGTTGGTGTTTACAGACATCGCTGTGATACCAAACCAATCACAGGGAAATCATTCTCTTACATGTATAGCCCTCTAGGTGACAGACAGGTTTATTGGTTCGACTATTTATCCTTTTTTGTTCAGAGTAATACGTGTGTATGCAAGACTTGTGCAATATACCAAACACATTCTTCTACAATCAATTAAAATAATTAAAATGGGATAGATACTTAACTCTGGACATGCTTGTGTTCATATATCTTAAATGGGGACAGTGTGTTATATTCACACACCCCTGTAAGGAATTCTTTCTCACTGTTTACAGTTTAAGTATGGATTTAACTCTCGAGTTCGCTACAATAACTGTAATTATTATATACCTACTATGAATCAAAGTATTTGATTGGACGAGAAGCAGTCACGTGTGATTCAATAAAAAATGACTATTTGACTCCTTTTTCGCTTTTATTCTAAAATTCAGGTCCAATAGTCCATTTTCGAGTCAATAGTTCATCTGTTATGACGTTATTGTTTGAAATGACGTCATGCACGTGCATAACCAACATTTTAACGCGCGTGTCATGTATAGAGGATATTACATGAGTGGTCATTCAATACGGCATTTATTAAACGAGTTTTCTGAAATTGATAAGAACGAGCCTTGGCGAGTTTTTATCACTTTTAGAAAACGAGTTTAATAAATTTCGTATTGAATGACCACGAATGTAATGTATCATAAATACTAATTTAATCATTTACAGCACTATATCCATATAAACGTCGCTATAAAGCGAACGTATTTACAACGCTAAACGTTACGTTATGACGTCACGTTACGTAACATTGTTATTACACTAGTGGAATACGCAATTTATTCAATGGCTTTATTACACTCCGGCGACGTCATTTATGATGTAAATACGGAATATTATGTTGTGGGGTGGATAAATGAGTTCGTATTCCACGACAAGTAGCGTGGAAAAATCGATATCTTACGAGACCGTAGGTCGAGCTAAGATATGGATTTCCCCCACGCTACGCGTCGTTAATACGAACTCAATTATCCACCCCACAACATAATATTCCTTTTATTATATACCTACAATCTATGAGCAGCGAAAATTTATTGAGTTTACATTTTATTAACCGTAAAATTAAGATTATGAAGGGCGAATGAATATCGCTTCAATGATTACGCCACGCCCCATAATGCATTCCAATACGTATGCCCCGCCCAATATCATCATCAAACCGGTCACGTCACTGCATGACGTCACAATCTTGTATTTACACCGCATATAGATACGGAATTTTAATCTGTCGTGGTGTATTTGCGCATGTCAATCTGTGTGTATTTCCACCGGAAAATAAACAGGCATATATAATAAAACAGTATACTGCATTCTTGCTGCATTTACAATAATAATCCTGTGTTTATGTTAGAATCTTCATTTATGTTACATACATTTACCCAATTAAAATGATGACAGCAATGTTATAAATAAACTAGTTAAATTATGCATTTTTCATGAAGATATATAATAAAACAGCTATTTACTCTCTTTGAGTTCAATGGTGAAAAACTATTCTTCCTCGCAAATGACTATTGACCCGAAATAGAGAACTATTGACCTCGACTTCGTCTCGGTCAATAGTCATTCACTTGGAAGAATAGTTTTTCACTATTGACCTCAAGAGGAGTAAATAGCTGTATATTGTGTCAATTGTGGACTATGCGTAAAGCATCGACCCGGATCAGTCTAAGCATGCCACGCAGACACTTTTCGCCTCCTATGAAATTTTTGTTTCAGGAATCATTACTTTATACCTCTATCCCACTGAGACGGATGATCTGGGTCGATTCATTACGCAGAGTCCATAATGTTGGTTTTTCTCGTGGATTGGCTCATTTCAGTCATAATATCACGGCGTTTCCTGGGTAAATGGCGCTTATGTCCGTTATTATTTATCCTGAAACCGATTCGTCGTAACGCCATCCCCGCTACCCTTAACGCCAAGGAGGGAAGTCATTCCTACTATCTTTAAATCAAAGTACTGAAAGTGCTGAAGGTAGAATTGCGATCGTTTAAGAAGAGATACAGAAGTGCATATATGAAAGTAACCATATAAATCAATAGAACTTGTTACTGGTTACCTTCAGGCAAAGTTTCAAGTGTGTAACCCTTTCCAGTGCTGAGATTTTGCCTCAACCTGAAACTTTAACCAAAGTGTTGACGAACAGACAGACGGAGAGACAGACATCGCCAATCTATAGACCGGAATTGCTAGAGCAATCCGGCCAAAAATAAAAAAAAATCATCAATTTTAGCAGTAAAATCCTGCCAAGAAGTAATGAATTGAGAAAAAAATGTGCTGAGAGGTCCATAATTTCAAACTTGCTAAGATTTGGTCTGTGCAATGAATGTACAAATTGAAAAATGTATTGTTGACATGTATTTTCTACACCATCATTGTAATGTTGTTTATCATAAATAAAATTATTCCTTTTTTTAAATAAACTTTTAATCAAAATGTGTGTCTCAGTGTTGTCTTCTTCAGCAGTTTGACAGAAACAAAGCCTAAATCTGAAATTGTGTCAATGTGTTATTTGTCAACTCTGTCCCATAAGTTTTGCTTGTGATTTGAACTCTCATAAAAAAAGCACGGAAAGGGACAACTTTCCCAACTTTGATTAAATATGTTTTCAATTAAATTGTAAAAAATCTTTTTCTTGTTTTTTGAAAGTTTTGTCATTATTATTTAAGACGGACATTATATACTAGAATAGCCAACTGACTATCATTTGAAAAAGTGTTTCTTATTTAAACCTTTCCCACTTGCATACGTAATTGCAGCCGACGACTTTTGAAAACATTGATGCAGAAGAAAAAATTGCTCATAACAAGCTTTCTCCTTTTGCAACAATGTTTTCAACTATATTCAATGATTACTCTTCCAATAAATGTGATTTTCTGTATCTTTGCTCAGATTTTTTTTAATTCGTCTGCTGCAGAGTTTTTATATTGTAGGGTGGGTTGTGATTAATTAAAGGGCAAGCAGGATTGGGAATTGAGTGTTGCACTTATCCTAATGAAACACTCGCCTGCCTGTGCATGTTTTAGCTTAACTTAACTTGTTAATGTTCTTTCCATCATCAACTTAGTCATCTGTTAGTAATCAACTCTATGAACGAAATAATCGCGTCAAAATCTTGAATCGCGTCAAAATCATAACGAACAAACTGTCAAAATCTAATTTTGAACTGTGTAATACAAATTTAGAATAAAATCAGTTATGTTGTAACAACCAATATCCGCGCTCAAATCATTTGATGAAATTTGTTTCTTTAGACGCGGACCTTGTCGAAAGCACCTATCCAAAATGCAAAAGTCATCGTTATCGAAGAAATAGATGGACTGAGAGAAAGAGAAAGAAAAGGCTTAGCAATGCATACTATCTTTATGAATAAGGACATGAACGAATATGTATGGACTAGCGCCTAGAATTTCGTACTAGCCGATCCTTCATTCCACTCGCTTATGCTAGCGGGCGAGTGGATGTTTACATCTCTGCCGAGAGGGAAAAAAGGGTTACAATTTACAAAGGGTAATTGCGCGGTGCAGTGCTATATTGGCGTAGTGATATCTAAATAATTGTGTACACTTTAAATATGATATTTACACTTACAAGACTTGTTATTTTCTATTATAAGCTTGAATAATCGGATTTTTTTTCGTTACTCTATGTTTGCTTTTGTGAGCATTCGTAAATTAGTCAAACCAAAAATTGCACTTAATTGTTGGTGGTGAAAGGCATATACATCACGTGACTTCAAACTCACTATGACTATGGTAGCCTCTGCGCATGCGCAAGTCTACCAAAAATTGGTATGACCCGACCAGGGATCCAACCCTTGTCTCCCGCATCCGAGTTGGACGCCCTAACCACTACACCAAAGACACGGTATATTCAAAGTAGACAGTGAAGCTGTCTATGATTTTTAAAGCTGAAACAAATTACCAAGAGCACTCTAAAATTTAAATATAAGGGAATATCCAATGCATCAGACAGAGGATGCACAGAATATTATTGGCGATTTCCAACCATGAAAGTCACCAAATCTCCGATATGAATTTCTCATTATAAATATCTCTGTCAAATAACCCTGTGATGTTTAAGGTCCATTGTGAACGCCCTCTGTCTGCTGTGGAAAACGAATCACATGGGCCACGTTACATGAAAACAGACCTTGATGTTATTTGAAAATAAATGATACTAAGTACTGTACGTTTGTAGACAAATGTACATGCATTGTCAAACTATGTCATTTCCGTTCTCAAACCCCTTTCCTACATACAAACAATTTGCAGCAGACAACTAACAAAACACCTAGGCAACAATTTGGCTCGTCCGTTCAAATGGACGTGTACTTATTGTGTAGCGTAGAATAAATTGTGGCAAAATGAGAAATTACTGATGAAGGGGTATAGTTTTAGTCTGTAATTTAAGACAATCATAAGAGTAATCAAAGCGCTGAAGGCACATAATTTGTTTGGGTACATAACACTGTTCAAACATTTGCCTTTGCATAGATGTGTGATTTATAAACTATGCATTGTTTATAAATATTACAACTTCGGGTAAAAGAATAAATGACGCATCCGTTAAAATTAAATGATAGATGGTCTCCCAATGAACATTTCTACAAAAATAATTGAAAATTGGCCAAAAACTTTCGGAGGAGAAGATTTTTCAAGTTTTTACTATAGCCATATTAGGCAAAAAAGCCCCGACCGCTGGCGGCCATGTTTTTCGACCAATCAACTTGGCTGGAAGAAATCTGATAGAGGGTCACCCTAGAAACATTTCTACAAAATTATTTGAAAATCGGCCTGACACTTTTGGAGGAGAAGATTTTTTTGAGTTTACACTATAGCCATATAAGGCAAAAAGGCCCCGCTCCTTGGCGGCCAAGGAACACTTCTTTAAAATAATTTGAAAATCTGCCAACCAGTTTGGTAAAAGAAGAATTTTTAAAAAAAAAATATTTTCGTTGCCATGGAAACCATAATTCTGCATAAATCACAAACATTTGAAGGAATTCTGGTGAGGTCAATGAGAGGATGCTTTCTGTGAAGTTTCATCCCAATTGACCCACTCGTTACTGAGGAGAAGATGTTGACGGACGACAGACGCCGGACAAAAGGAGATCACAATAACTAACTTTTAGCACTTCGTGCTCAGGTGAGCTAAAAAAGAAACATCTATCCAAATGAAAGAGTAATTGAAATCATGTAGAAAATATTGTGGAAAAGGGCAGTACTAATATCTATATGAGCACTTTAAAAGAAACATGCTTCAGACTTCAGAGCCTTTTGAATTCATTTGCATTATAAAAGGATTAAATGCTCCAGAGAAAACCAATACCTGTGCCGTCGGAAATTTACTCTACAGTATACACCTAAGCTGGCCGCTGTTTCCTTTAAAGGGGTTTAAGCTTGCCAAATCAATTAAGGATGCGTGACCATACACTGTTAATTACCATTGTGTACGAGTGTCATTCCAAACAAATTATAAATGTAACCCCTTTTCCCAATAAACCTATCATATACATGTATGTATTTGTAACTTGCCGGGATGTGTCGATACCGTCATGGTACAATGTGATATATGCACACATTGGTTTCACAAATCTTGTGTTAATGCACCTGTGGATATTTCGACAACAGATGCGGACTTTAATTGTAACTTTTGTTAATTGTTTGGCTATTATAATGATAAGATATGTGATTAAATTGGCAACATTTAAGTTTTTTGCTTATAACAGCCTTCAAATACAAATTTGGTTTATACGACGGTAAAGAAAGGTTATGGGAATTAAGAAATTGTTTAAATAAGCAAATTTTCCTTTTCCCACAATGTTTTCAATATATGTTGCTTTTTACTGTTTACACAGCAAGAAAAAAACATTTAACTTATTTGTTATAGATGAGTATTATAGTTGTATATATATATAATTACTAGAAACAAATTAAGATTAAAAGTGTTGTATATATATATATACTTATTGTTTATTTGTTATTTAAATTGTTCTGCCCCTTCCAAGTACCCTACATAATAGAATGTTGCATGGATCATTTGCCTCGTAGTATGGCACATGGAAAACTGTTGAAAGTTACAAAGTAGAAAATGAAGAGGCCAAACAATAACTAGAACTCATGACCCTTCAATCGATTGTAAAGGAGAGGATATAATTGAAGCAAAACCTATGGCTAGTTACTAGCAACCTATTCTATTCTTGCAATGTTTTCAAATTTCGTCCGCTGCAGATGCGTCAAAAGACATTTACTTGTCGGAAAATCAATCCATCAATTCTCTTTATTGATATCTATAGATATGATATAAAGAGAAAAGTCGTAAAAACACTTTACAAAGAGATTCCATTTCAGCATGATCTCGATTTTTGGTTTAATCTATATCACTGATAAAAGCAATCAAACACATTATATATTTACAAAGAAAACCCCGGATATGATCATATGTAACAAATTATACACATTTGCCCATCTTTAATTAAACATTTTTTACAACAAATCATAGCGTCCGCAGATTTGATCTATATTCTATTGCGTCCGCATTTTTCCTCTATATTGCATTTGTCCGCATTTTCCCTCTATAATGTATTTGTCCGCAGATCGCGTCCGCACTTTAGACCCTCCCCCCAAACCGTTGTATTTATAAATAGAATTCGACGATCACAATTTCTCTGCAAATGTGTTACTCTCATTTTAAGTAAATGTATTTTATGACGCACATATTTGTTTTTTTAATTCTTTATACTATATTTATATGGCCGACAAGGCACAAAGAAAATATTTTCAATTCTGTTTTTATCTACATTTGCAATGCGTGATTGAAAATTCAAATATCGTATCTGGAGCTTAAATCGGAAATAGTTCTCCCTGTAGCAGTTCACTCATTGAGATTTATAAATCTCTCCGCGTTCATGTTTTAAAATACAATGTTTCATTTTATTTCGTAATTCTCTTTGAATATAAGAACCACATAAGAAAACAAAGACGATATAAATATATCATTATTTCAAAAATCGTGATACATTTGAAAAGTAAGAGCAAGTATTGAGTACTACTTTCACGCGCATGAAATTTAGGAACTTTTCCATAAGACGTATGGCTTCAGAATTGCAGCAACTAAATTTGTTTGTTCCAAACAAATAAAAACGTCCATGGGTGACAGTGAATGATCTGAGCTAGCCATACAAATCAACATACCGATCATGGTGATTATCTGATTCTGTAGCGATAAGCTTGGTGATATCTATAGTCTTCTTGCCATTGCCGAATGTACTCTTTATCTATAGATTAGCTTAACCCTTTCCCTCATACGACAATTATGCAGCAGACGACTTTGAACGAATTTTGTCAAAAAATAGAAAATCTCTATAATTAAATGGATAACCTATGACTAAAAGTGAAAAACATTGTGGCAAAAGAAGAAATTGCAATTTCTTCTTTTGTCACTATGTTTTCAAATAGCCGTCTGCTGCAGAGGCGTCAGAAAGCGTCTATATGAGGGAAAGGGTTAAACAACTTAAACTACATCGGACCTATGAAAATTGTTATGGCATATTTATAAATGTTTATTAAAAACTTTCCTTAGAATAACTAGAAACTACTGTTGAAAAGGAAAGAGCAACTTCACTTCATTATCATTGATTTATTTCTAAACACCCAAATGGAATACTCTATTACTTGAAATTCCCAAATAATTACAAGAGTCACGCATTCCAAAGACGCTTATATTACTGCAGTGTCGTTCGTCTCCTTTGAGGTGGTACATATCTAATTACATTGTAGCCTTTCTATTTTACAATCACGCCAGTGGCATCACCCTAGACTTTATAGACAGGAGCTTTACCTCTACGTGCTGAAACACGACGCTGTAGAAGTTTAAAAGCTTAGGAAAGACGTTGAGATATGAAATATACATGCAATATCTACAACTTTATAATTATCCGATAGTAATTGCAATAATAAGGATCTTGCATAGCTGTTTTTAATGTCATGTGTTGTATAAGGGAAAAAGGGTTAATATTAATAACAAATTTATATATGAAATATATTGATTATGCGATCACACACGAAGGACCTTAAAGTGATCCTTTCACAATATAATCTAAACTCATATTAAAATTGTTTTTGTTATGGATTTAAAGAATGCCTTATTGTCATATATGATTCCACGTCGAAAGCATATGCAAACATTACTAGTATCCTATATATATATGTGTGTTGTATGAATGGCAACCTCTTCTATTAAGATCGTTATCCTTAAACATCCAATAGCATATTCATGCAAAAATGAATATTTTGTTTGTTTGTTTGTTTGGTGATTTACGCCGCTTCAACATTTAGTCAGCTTCCTGGGTAAGTTACCAGTACTGCTGGTCCATTTATCCTCACACCGGCCAGTTAATCGAAATACTAACCTCGCAACACTGAACGCCAATGAAGGTAGTCATTACATGTGTACTACCATTGTTAAAGTCGTATTATTCAGCCGGATATCGAACCCAGGATTACGCACTCGAGGTGGACTGTACCCTCTACCACTTCACCTGCCGAGCCCCGGCAGCTCAGTCGGTAGCGACGCGGGCTGTCAATCCAGGGGTTGTGAGTTCGAATCCCGGCTCGGCCAACTTTCTTTCCGAGGATTGACAAAAGTCAATGCGACATGCGTCATTCCTCTTCCACCAATGGGCTAAGTCTATGTGGAAAAGCAGCCAGTTGCTTAGGAAGATTGTTGTGTGGAGTACTGGTGTGAGAAAACCAGGAAATGCATGAGAAGGTGAACTGGCCGCCGTGATATAACTGAGAAATTGTTAAAAACGGCGTTAAACCCCAATCAATCAATCAATCAACTACCATTTCACCACCGAGGCGATATTGCAAAAAATAGAAAAGGGTTAAATGCTTCTAATAATGTTCAACTCATCACGAGAGTCACGCTTGCCAATGACGCCTAGAAACATACAGTGTCATTCGTCTCCTTGGATGTGGTAAATCGCTCAATACAATTTGAGCTATCCCGCGAGAAAACCAACATTGTGGACTCTGCGTAAAGTATCGACCCGGATCAGCCTAAGTATGCCGCGCAGGCGAACCCGGACAGACACGTATTCTCTCCTGTAAATTTTCTGTTTTAGGAATCATTACTCTATACCTCTATCCATTTGAGAAGGAATGTGTCGACCCGGATTAGCCTGCTCGGACTGCGCAGGCTGATCTGGACCGATACATTACGCAGAGTCCGTAATGTTGATTTTCTCGCGGGACGGCTCATTTATACTATTTTATTACAAACACGCCAGTGGCTTCATTCAGACTTTAAAGATACATGTAGGAATGGAACTTTACCTCTACGAATTGACACATGACGCTTTAGAAAGTTAAAAGTTCAGGAAGTACTATGAGACACATGTTATTTATCATAATCGGTGGAAGCTAGGTATCATTTCCTGTATGAATGTATTAGATACTCTAATTCAAGACTTTTGTTTTATAATCACGTTAGTGGCGTTGTCCCAGACTTTATAGATACATACTAAACATTCATTGACCGGCCAAATGTATTTTTGAGGTACAGTAGTGTTTTTAACAGCCATAACTGAAGGCTGTGACATGCAAGCCACAGTGTTTAACCAGAGATCAGAGTGGATTCCTTTCCTAAAAGCGTCTATTGTTTTTTGCTTGGAAACTGTCAAAATTATGCGTAAATATATTCCGGATTTATTCATCTTTGAAGCAAGTAAATTAAATACAATACATTATTGATTAAATTCTGCAGAAATACGCCAATAAACGCTGGTACGAATTGATTACCTCGTGTCCAAGTTGTACCATCATTTGGCACTTGACGCTGCAATAATTAAGTTTCAAACCGTCAGTGTCTGATACACGATAATCATTAGAGAGAAATAGAAAATTCGCTCGGTCATTAAACTCTGTACGGAAATAAGGCAGGGCGTTAACCTTAGAAGCGGTAGATCAGTGTTCGACCAATCAACGGACGTAAACCTGACACTAACGACGACGACGTTATTAACAGGATTATTAGCACATGTGTCAATATTTAACGCACGATGTTAAGACATAAATTCAATGAAAACACAATTATTTAACTATTTAAAAAAATTGAATTTGAATTTTTAAATACAAATTGAATTTTAAAAAGACGCGACATCATGATTTCAATCGCCGGGTTACCGATACTGGCTGTACTTAGATGTCTGCTATTTTATGAACATTTATATGACTATAATCATGGACATCGATTCTACGTACCTGCTATTATGTTTACCATGTAAAACACATTTGTTGCATGTTTATGTTTCCAAGTATTGATAAATGAGACCTGCCAATGGAAAAGTTTGAATTTCTGATCAACCTAACTTTCTTCTTTGTCTTATAATAGCGTATAAAACACGACAGAAACTTTAAACAAGTGTGTGAACAGTGTACATATTGACCAAACTTTGCTGACCCTGATTTACTCTAATCCCATATACTTCATAACTTGTATATTTCATCACGATTGATTGATTGATTGCTTGGTGTTTTGCGCCGCTTTCAGTTATATCACCGCGTTTCCTGGGTAAATTACCAGTACTACTGGTCCATATATCCTGACACCAGCCAGTCAGTCGTTATGCTAACCCCGCAACCATGAGGGCCAATGAGGGCAGCCATTACTACTATTAATAAAATATTTGATATGACCCGGCCGAGGATCACTACACCACCGAGTTGGGTTTTCAACACGAAATGGCTCGTATAGTTTTTTGGAATTGTATTGAGATGGATGAGGATGCAATTTCTTCACAATTGGACACACGCTTTTTTTTTTTTTTTTCATTAATAGACGACAAACCATCGAGTCCATCTCAGTGGTGAACTGGTTAGAAAATCTGCATTCGGGGTGGTACACAAGAGCTCGGTACCCGGTTGAGTCATACACAAATATGTGACTTTCTTCCTTGGTGCTAAGTGTTGTATGGATGGTATTACGATGCATGCATCAGTATCAGGATAGATAGGTAATACTTCATGTCTCATAATGCACACTAAGTCCGTTTGTAACAATGTTTCGACTCTGTTCCGTCATAATACTTTTCCATAATATAGTTGTTCCATGTTTTTTGCTCGTCTATTTCTTGAGGGAAAACAGTCGGGGTATTGTGATAAACCTATGCGTCGTTACACAACTTTAACCTCATCTCATAACTCAAAATCCTATCAACATTTTCAAATGAAACTTGGTCCACATGTTTCTGGGAACAATACGCATGTCTATTGCGGTGCTCTTGTTTAAAGTCGTTCGCAGGCGATTCGTTGTATGTTGGAATGGTTAAAAATCCACACAACTGCTTATCGTGCGATGCATTTTTTGAGAACAATGTAGACCAAGATCATCCTGCAATTATGTGCAATCTTGTAATGGTCTTCATTTTATCACGTACTGCTCCATATACAAGTAATACTGTTTAAATGATTGATGAACTGGAGCTTAGAATACATTTGCATGGTTATATCAGTTATTTCAAGGCCACATCACGCTCCAGAACATTGTTACATGTAACGAGCTGCAGCTGCACTCCCACATAGACTATTTATGACATTGGTGGAAGATGAATGACACTGGTCATAACTACTTTTATCATTCATCGGAACGAAGGAATGATCGAGCCAGGGTTCGAACTCACGACTCATGAATTGATAACCATCCTCGTTACAGGTAGAGCTATCATGGCTCGTCAATTTTCGCTTAAAGGAATAAATTAAATTAAGGGATAAATAGGGTCATCGGAAATTCAGATAATAGAAAACCATCAACTTACAGTTCATTCTAGAGTCTTTCTTTCATACGTATAGACAATGCATAACATTCAAGAAATTCGACGGATATTGTCCGTTCTATCTAAGAATGCCTACGGTTTTAATGCGATCTTCTTGTGAACTAAATCAGTAAGTCCCTGAGGCGATTCTTTGACACATATCTCCCGAACAATGTGCTATAAATCTGATTACAATGCGACCTTGAGAGACAATGTCTGTTGGATCCTCTTATACAGGCTTGATTTAATAACATTCAAGACAAACTGGTTGGACCTTTACAAATTTCCCTTATTATTTGTTTATTTGATGTTGTTTTTTACCCTCGCCGTGCAGAATTAACTATTTGACGAGCAGATAAAGTTAGATACAAGGGAGTTATGTTGCGATAACCTAGCTCTTTCCGAAAAGACCCCTTGGTTCTTTTACGTGCGCGGTGTATTGTACCGATGCACGCGAGGTTATTTTTCCTCGAAAGGACCAGTACTTGACCTCTAGTTAAAAGCACCCTTTAACTGTCCAGAACCAAGACCGGGACTTGAACGCCAGACCTCTGTATACTACCCCGCCACTCTGTGAAGCCCTTGCCACCAATATAGAGCAAGGACAGCCGGCGCATCCGCACCGACTAAACAGGCTCTATATTGTTGGCGATCCGCTCAACTTAACATATACATCTTGACATTTTTAGAACTAGAACAATAATAATAGTTTAATTAGGAATTAGACCTCCGGCCCAAAAAAGCAACATATCATCATAAATGATAAATGTGATATGCTTGGTGCATTAATCCAAATAATTTAGTCATACAAAAGTCTAGCTTGTTAATAATAATATGATTTTGAATTAGAATCGGTTATGGAGTCTTCCAATTGCAAGCAAACTCACCGGTGGCAAACTTGAAACGTGTTCTTTTGCTTTAAAACAGTCTATTTGTTACCGTTTTCAGGGACGGGGAATGGGCGCTGAGAGGGTGAACAGAACGAGTTGAGGAGTATTGGACAAACCTAAGGCGCAAGAAAACACCCCTTTTGGGATTTGGTAACCTAGTTCTTATTTAAAATGTTATTAGTAGCTTTCTTTCCTTGTCGCTGAGGGTTTTGGGTTTAACAGTATGACTGACTCTCTGGTGTCAGCATAAATCGACCACTAGTACTGGTAGCTAACGCACGAACCGTCTTTATAATACTGAAAACAACTTTATAAGCGGCGGTTATCACGATACAAACACACGAACAAACCTTAGTTTAATACCTTGCAATACGAGGAAAGTAATTATTGATTGTTTGGTGTTTAACGCATCTTTCAACATTGTTTAACGGCGTTTCCTGGTTAAGTTACCAGTACTACTTGTCCACTTATCCTAACAGAGGACAGTCAGGCGTAATACTAACCCAACATTCCTGAGCGCCAAAGAGGGCAGCCATTACAACCAGTTTTAAAGTCTTTGGTATGACCCCTACCGGAGATCGAACCCGCGACCTCCCACAGCCGAAGCGACAAGAAAAGTAAGAAATGTAAGATCTGCTTGAAGTCGAATATAGTGAGAAAAGCGATTAAGAACCAGTGAGATTATTCATGCATCAGCAAATCTGGCTGTGTTGAATTAATTAAAATCGCATATAGTAAAGGGTTATACAAAAATATCTTATTCCGACCTTTGAATCTTCATTTCTCTATCTATTAATGTAGACTTCTACACACTTTGACACCTCTCCAGCAGACATTTTGGCAAACACTGTGGCAAAGGGAGAAGTTAGGCATGATGATGTTTCTATTTTGTCACAATGTTTTCAACTCTATTCAATAATAACAAATTTATTTCAAGAGCTTGTCAATATATTTTCCTAAATGTTTTCAAAATCGTCTGCAGCTGATTCAATGAATGTGTGTGAAAGGGTTAAATATTTTATCTGCTTGAGTGCAGTAACATGTTAATAATAGAACTGTAGTGCTGACGGCCTGGGGGCTGCTTGAAGGTTGGATTTTCTACGGCCCCCCGGTTAATCCACCACTGTATATGTCACGTGATTTCTTTCGTGGGGTGGGGGAGTCGGGCACGGGCCCTATGTGCCCCCGCTCAATCCGCCACTACATTTGCTAGCTTTTTCCTTGTTTACCATTAATTTTTCGCCACTGTATATTTCACGTGACTTCTTTCTTTTTTTCCGTTTCTCTTCGCGAATGTTAATAATGTTAACAAGCGTCCATATTTGACCTCTCGGCGCATTAATTTCTAAAGCATTTCTTTAACTTATATTGGAGTACTCACGCCTTTAAAAGTTTTTCACTGATGTTCCAACAACATTAAAATGATATGTATGGGGGAGATCCTAACCTTTTAAATGCAGTTTTGTTGAATCAATGATGATCTATTTTTCTCGCGCAGTTTCTCATGCGTTGTTTGGTGCTAACAGCAATTGGCAGGCTTGGTATTACTACTATGACCAGGGGCTAAAGCCCCAGGCCAAAAACGAGTTCGATTGCATGATCACGGGGCATGTTTTTGTTTTATGGTGTTTTACGCTGCTTTCAACATTTGTTTCAGTTATATAGCGGCGTTTCCTGTTAGTATTACTACTAGTCCATAAATCCTGACACCATCGAGTCAGCCGAATGGCTAACAAAAGCCATCCTGATAGCCATTATAATCAGTTTTGAAGTTGTTGGTGTGACCCGGTCGGGGATCGAACACGCAACCTCCCGCAACCGAAGCGGATCCAAGACACCACCGAGGCGATCACAACGCATGTCTAATAAATCGATTGCTTGGCGTGAAACGGTTGTAACTTAAATTTGTATTTTTTTACCAAGGTTAATCACCTCGCCATTAAGTCTTTATAAGCATTAAATCATTTTACTTGGTAAACAATGGAAATTTAGGTGCCATTGCTCGTTCTGAGCAATGGCACCTAAATTTGCATTGTTTACAAAGGGGTCAAAATTGCCCTTAAACCAGGGTTTTCAAAATAGGTTTTTAGTTACAACCGTTTCACGCCAAGCCCTCGAAATGTCCCTACAAAAAGATCTGAATCAGGCCTTTGTATCTCCATTTCCCAATATGTTAAAGACTTTGATCTGCTTGGGAGCAGTAAAATGTAAATAAAACGAGTTATTGAGGTGTTCGTATTACATGATCACAGAGACATACATGTAATACACACGGAATATTATGTATTGTATTACGGGGGACTATTTACATATTTACAGAGACAAGGCTTTACTTCTTATAAGAGCCACGTCAAAAGAAATCCACATTCCAGACTTTGCAACCAGCGAAGTTTAGAGAGAAGTCAACGCCCTCGTGCATCCTGATCAGGTCTTCTTACAATGTTCGCCCGTCAACGAACCGTTCATACATTCATGCTTAAAACCTCTACCAATCGCCTTTGATAAAGATAAACAACCTTTATACCAGTGTTTAATGGCAGTTGCCCTTATGCTTACAAGTCTGTGTGAGGAGGCGGACTGTTACCTAGGAAAGACGTCTTCTTCGCGCCTGCCCCGTCTGTCGTACCAAGCTCCTCATGACGGAGTTCATGTAATTAATTAACCGTAAATAAAAACCAAAGAGTGATACCAATCTCTCTGACATTGCAGAGTATTATTGGATTTCCGGATTAATACATTAATTGTTAATCCTGTTGATTAGTTGACCCAATTCTCCGTAAGTATATATAGGGTTTTATTATATAGTACGTCGAAAGAAGGGTATTCTGCCAATTTTACCACACACAGTACATCTTCTGCAAACGACTTTGAAAATGTCTAGACAAAAGCGTTGATTGATTGAATGGGGTTTAACGTCGCTTTAAAAACAAAATCAGCCCTATCGTGATGACCAGTTCACCTACTTCCTGGTTCTCCACTTAACTCTCTTTCCAAGCAACTTGGTGTTTTTCTAAAAGACTGCTTACCCATTGGTAGAAGACGAATGGCGCATGTCTCACTGACTTTTGTCAAACTCCAGAAAGAATGTTGGCCCAGCTGGGGTTCGAACTCACAACAAATTGGATTGACAGCCCGAGCTGCTACTGACTAAGCAACCGGGGATTGGCAAAACGCATTGAAAATCTCTTTGAATGAAAGAGCGTCACAAAAGTTCATGATGTTTTTTTTTTTTCATTTTGTCTCAAGGTTTTCAAATATCGTCTGTAGCAGATGCATCAAAACATGTCTGCATGTTTGAAATGGGAAAACCTTACATTTTACAAGCACGACAATGACAAAACGCAGATATCAGAATATATCAGTACAAAAAGCTTTAATTTCAAAAGGCGTTGAACGATAATTTGACGTTTGCTATCTCTTAGAGTAAGAAGTGCCTGTGAACCCGTCAAATAATGATCGGGGAATAAATCAAGAATTCATTGAATAGCGTGACTGTCGGAATAGTCTCAAATTAACCTATCGGAGGAGACATCCACGTTGGTACGAAAGTATAGATTTAAGGAATTAAATTGGTGTGGCTCTCGGTTAAGAATCGTGAGTCGTGGAATACAGGAACACCTCTGTACGTTTTGTAGTCATCCTTATGACACTGAATGCCTTCTTTTTGATTGTCTGTTGTTTTTTTTAAATATCTTTTACGCCGCTTTCAACAGAATATCAGATGTATCACGGCATTCGCTGGCTAAATTACCAGTTTCTATAACACGTAAACTGAAACGAAATTTCACTTTTGGCTCCGAATTACTTTGTGTATGATGTAAGTATCAAACTAGGTAGGGGATTAATCGTTGAAATACCAAGGACCATGGTATTAGTCTCAAGCAATCTGCAGACAATCTGGTAACTAGTAAATTAGACGTACCAAAAGAGATGCGTCAAAGTGCGTCAAAGTGCGTCTGCAGTTATAGGTTAACAAATAACCTTGAACACTTAACAAATTAGAATATTTAAGAGCGGACATAAATGGCTACTCCCGACGTAATTGATATTGTTATAAACTCAGGATTTGATAGAAATATCTAAAAATAAAACATAACCGTCGAGAGAAATCCATAGCAACTTTCAATTAAAGCCATGTTAAGCCATCATTCAAAACTTAATAATTAATTACTTGGAGGATTAATTGCGTGTTATAAATATTTTGCTTCCTTAGAATCACGTTGAACCTTTCTTGCTTAAAAATGGTATATGAAAAAAATTGGAGTTCACGATTTTAAGACAACGGAATATATTTCAATTGTTATATATTTTAATATTGCTAAATATTGCTAATATTGCTAAGCCAAATAGTACGAATTTGATATAACTTCATTGTGTAGAGCAAAATTTGAAAAGACCATACTGGCTTAATTAATGTACCGAGTAAAGGATGGTCAAAAGTCACGTGATTCATAACCTCACTCTTTTTTTCCTTTCAGCGACGAATGTCCAAAATGAAGACTCTTTCATGTCTCTATTGTTATGTTGTAAGAGTTTGTAATATTTTTTTTCAAGTAGAGTCGCAAAAGTGAATAACTGAATTGTGTTTAACGCTTTTTCAACATTATTTCAGTAATGGCACTGTTTTCGAATATCAAGTAACAGTACTGCTGATACAAGAATATCGATTGTATTGCGATTCATGCAGCAGTGAGCGATTCACGCAGCAGTGAGCGATCCCTGCAGCAGTGAACACCAAAGAAGAGACACTTGTGCAACAACCTTTATTATTTATATACCTGCATATTTCCCGGTGAAAATACATGGAGGTGGTCATGCGCAGTTCGAACACGACGGAATGCACACTTGTAAAATACGGTACCAAATATGGTAATGGTACATCCCTGAAACGTGGTAGTTGGGCGTGGTTCTGCCGTCAATAATAAATTGTAATTCAATTGCTTAAATTATGTTATTTCTTTATTTAAGAATATATTATTTATATGATTTCTTTATTCTGTCTTAAAAGATTTACGTTGTATTTAATAAAAGGAAAATTATATTGCAGTATTTATACAGGTTTTAGTACTGTTAACTCGGGAGTGGACAATTTGACATCTCTCTCGACCTTCGGTCTCGCGAGATATAAATCTGTATCGCTACTGCAACATAATATTTATTATTTATATACCTGCACATTTTCCAGCGCAAAACGTGCTGATGTCACGCGAATATACAACACCAATAATAAATATCTCGTATTTGACTAGGTAAAATAAGGTACTGAAATAGGATATGAGGGAAAATAAATATGATTTCATGTAAATCAAAATGTTTTTGTCGGAAAGCATGCAGACGCCTATCATTTAATTTATTTGATGTGTAAATTGTGTTATTTCTGTATTGAAAATATTAAAATTTGCATATTTTTTCCTGATTCTGTTTTTAAAGTTATACACTGGCAGTGTGTTGTCTACGCGAAAATTGACATCTCTCTCGACTTTCGGTCCCGCGAGATATCAATATTTCCACGTGCCTCGAAGTACAATACAAAGCAATGTATCGCTATTGCAACATAAAAATACCAGGGTATTGTCTGCATTATGACCCGACCGAGTACCAATCCTTGGTGTACTAGTATATCAAGGCGGAATATCTAACCACTACCCTGGCGTGGAGGCTTAAAGGGACTGAATCCCATATGAGAAAAAAGCGAAAAAAAAAGATTTTTTTTAAAAATTGCTATTACCTTGATGTTTTTGCATGTACGGCATTGATATTTGCTGACTGATGTACTACACTATATGCACACTATTAATATTGCGGAGATTTTTCGTTATTTTGCATTGTAAAATCTACTGGGTTAGTAACCAAGTAAATCTAAAAATATCGCTGTATATTTATCACGTGATCACTACAACCGAATTGACAATCTCCTTCGCAGAATTGTCATTCCTTACACTCACGCATACATGAATGTAATGAGTCGATAGTGTTAGAGAATGCCGAATTGAATCCACGAATTCAAATGAGCAAGAGGAAATTCCACGGTATTTTTAAACGGGAAAACACGGAGCGGACGTTTTTTTAACTGCTTATTTCCTATGAAATATCGAAAAACAAGACTTGTACGATCTTCTACAACATTCCGTTACATATATATCGACGTATTTTGGATTAATTAGAATAAGTATAAAATATGACGATTTTGGACCATTATGGTGTTCAGTCCCTTTAAAGCTCTGGAGAATCTGTGCGGGTGTAGAGACTCTTTACGTTGAGTCTGAGTGTTCACCGTTCAATGTTCAGACGAGAATGCGTTTTGCGAGGCACATCCCATACCGTTTTACACTACCTCTTAAATATTTTAAAACAACTCATTGACAGCTTTTTATAGTTAACTCGTCCTGGTTTGTATTTAAAAGAGTCCTTACCCACTATTAGGAATATCCACAGAATAGAGCATCTCAACTCAACTCAACCCAACTTTATTATCAATCGGCATAAAACATGCCTCTGGCCATTTACAAAAGGCTTAAAATGAAATATGGCAATGACACACAGCAACATACATACATACATACATGTATAATACAAAATAGTAGTCAATACATATTTAATAACTAGCGGCGGTTGTCACATGGCTCTCAAAATTGGTACCATATCAGTCTAAGGGTGTAAAGTGCTACTCTATTACAGCTTAAATAGGGGGCGAACTATGGCATGTAATGTTTCCATATTAAGGTCAAACGCCATTTAACTGGAAGTACATCAGACTTCGTATCAAGTATTGATCTAAATTAGATCTTGAACACTCGTTATGTAGCGCGTGGGGTCTACTATGATAGACAATACATCTCGTTAAAATAACCTTAATGTGGCAGTGCGTCAATTTCACTTTCTTTGCGATGTATTATGGTGGCGAAATTGGCGCCTTGCTGCTTTCGAAATATATACGCGAATAGAACAGGTCATGACATGATTTATTGAAAAGGATTTCTGAAAAGAAGAATATCAATCGATTGGCAGCATGCTCAATTGTTCAAAATGTGTATTGCTACTGCAACATAAGTTTCCCTTTATAATATACCTATTAAAACATTAAGAAAACATTATACACATTTTCAATGATTTCAATAATGAAATTACAAATTTTACACATAAACTTAAACTTCTGAATAGCGTGTTGATAAGGTCACACTACACTACTGCGTTTTGAATAAGGTGACATCGTAGTTCTATGACTCATATTACAATATTTGGTAACGTATTTGTCATAGTCAAATACTGAATTTTAATCCGTCGTGTTGTACGTCCGAACTGTTGGACATTGGTGCTGATAACAACGCTGTATTGGACTTCCATGTTCTTTGTGCAAATGAGCTGTGCTCTGTCAAAATATAATCTTATGGCAACCAGATCAATATGCGCATCAATGCAGTTTGATCTGGCTTTACAGTCGTCGCCAATAAGTCATAGAAGGCTTCTATAAACTTCTGATAAACACTATCCTCTTTGTTCATTCAGCTAAGATGTGCCATCACGAATACAAACATTAACCTAAAAGCTCAATCCTAAAATTGTAATTTGTTAAGAATGGTAGTAGGCATATCTCCGTGGCTCTCGGTGTCGCTGGTATAGCATTACACTAGTATCCGGATAATCTTCCCAGCATAATTGGTAATCTACACTGGGAACTCCGTGTTTTTACTTGATTTGTTTTAACAAATCAAAAGGCAAACTTTGATCGTTAAGAAAAAGAAAAAAGCTGTGATATATACGAGCCCGACCATAGGAATACGCACAATTAGGCTTTTGTGAACAGTGTTGATTCAGACCAGCAAGGAGCTAGATTGTTCGAAATGTGAATTCTTATACGTGTGATACCCCCCCCCCCCCCCTTTTTCCCCCGTCTCCCCCTCCCTTTGGATCTTTAACGTGCTCAGTGTACAGTTCTGATTACACACAAGAGCATGACGTCTAGGTGAGTGGGAGACACTAAAAAAACACCGACCTCGGATATTTACGGAACCCCGGACCGCGGGATTGACAACCCAGTAGACCAACGAGCCACCTCACCCTATCCTGCTGAATTGCTGCAACATTGTCATTCCATAACACTAGTGAAGGTAAGGTTATTGAAAACATTGTGACGAAAGGAGAACATGCCATAATATGTCTGGGTGTAGGAAAGAGTTAAGAAAGACATAAGTAAAAAGAACCATGTAATCATAACTTTGATAAACCAGAAATTATATCATTCAAAATACCAGACAAAACGATAATAGTTACTATGTGGTTTATTGCTGTAATACATGTACATGTAGGCATGACCCGGCCGGGTAGCTCAATTGGTAGCGTATCTGACTCGTGATCTGGAGGTCACGGGTTCGATACCCGGTTGCGGCGACATTCTTTCGGGCGATGTTTTCCATTGCCTCTCACCTCTGATCTATGTGAGAAAGTAGTCAGTGGCTTCGAAAGAATGTTGTGTAAGTACTGGTGTGGGAAAGCCAGGAAAACATGGGTAGGTGCACTGACCGCCGTGATATGACCAAAGCTGTTGAAAGCGGCGTTAAACTCCAAACAAACAAACAAACATGTAGGCATATTATATAATCCCACCCGATGTCTCATTCCTTGACACTCAACTATTTCTCAAACCGGTTGAGATGTAATCAATCAAAGACAGTACCCGCTCGTCAAGGGATTTGAATCCGGAAAATAGGGGAGAGGGGACATTGGTAAAGAAAGGCTTACGCTCTTCTACAGTATCACTTGTTCACTAAATCAAATGTAAACTGAATCATTTCTTTAAACGTGTTCATTTTATAAAACAAGCTATGAATTTAATAAAAACACTCGCACGTCGTCTTAGAACCAAATGCTGCTATCCATAGTATTTCAGTAATACCACTGCTTTTCCTGGATAAATAACCAGTAGTACTGGTATTATTCATCCTGGCGACTATTCAATACTCGTACTACTTACCTGACAGCTTTCAGTGCCAAAGTGGGAAGCCATTTATACCATTGGTATACCATTGTAGTGTCTTTGGTATGACCCGATAAGTTACCGCTCCCACGTGACCACTACATCACGGAGACGGTTTGAAGAAAAGTCAAGGTCAGCAAGATCGTGTTTACTTAAAATATGTAAGCAATGTGTTTTGTTCCAGAAATAAACTAATATGAAGTTCCTGTACACTGAATGTCATCCAGATGCTGACAATTGCAACTCTTCGGCTAAGCTCGTAAATTCGATTGAGTTTCGGAAGTCGTGCATAAATATGTCAAAATATTGACCGGGCATGTGATGCTGTTAAGAAATAGTCCTCTTCTGGCGAATGATAATATTTGCCCGAATTACTATCTCTAGAGAGACACACATGAGGCATATTTGTGGTTTTGATTACTCTCCGTGTAGGGATCAATTTGAAGTTAAACTAATGCAGCTACACTTCTAACGTTCTTGTCAAAAGATGCATCTAGGACTAATTAAAATGTAGACAGACGTTGACATATCTGCTCGGGCTGTGTTGATGTACAGCTTTACCCCGAGTCTTCACTGTACGCAGACACATTAAGACCATACATCGCAAGACGCAGCCCCCCAAAAAAATAAAGCTTTATGATTGTATATAGTTATACACATCTAAAACAGTTCGGACAATTGTAATCCAGTAATGCCGATTGAATCAAAATAACGGGCATTTCAGTGGTTAACTTTAGTATTTTTTTTTTCAGAGAGATGCAAAGAAGAAAGAAGATAGCGTTCACGTAATGAAACATCAAAACACGTGTTACCTGACAAGCAACGGAATATAAAGCCCTGTGATGTTTACACAGTTGTTGCCTATCCTCATTTGTTTACCGTGTTGCCCATGCAAATTTAATGAACTAACAGCGGGCATAGAGACGCTATAGGCTACTTAAGACAACAATTGCTAATCACGGTATGTGTTCCTTTAAACTCCTTTTACGGACAATGTAAATCAAGAGCGGCATTTTCGGACTGTCAACCATTAGTCTACATTGTTGGGTATTTATTTATTAAACCTTAGCAAAAATACTCTATAAATTTAAAAGAATATTTCATCAAAATGTAATGGTGATGACACCAGTTGCAGGAATTCAGCGGGATAAGGGTTATCCGGGAATTCGTTTTCATATCGTGTGAGAAGTTTAACCATCAAACTTGCATACCCAACGAGATATTCTTACAACTCCACCCGATAAGATTTCTAAAGGCTGCCTTTTGATGATTTCAAAACCTAGTTAATTTCATATAATTGCACGACGTAAACGTCCATTAAAATTGTCTTGATAAGACATTTTAAAAAGACTAACACCGATGTAGCGTTTGGTGTATACATTATAGAGAGATATTCAGTTTAAAGACAAATTATATCCGTCCACCATCGGTGTCTCTAATCTAGTGATACCAAGATCGGAGAGGCGATAGCGATAGCGGAAAGACGCCAGATAAGCTGTTTAAACATCGTAGATATACCGGACAAAAACAATAAAATGTATTTCCAGAATGTATTCCTTTCTTTCCTTGATTAAACCAGTTCTTTTGTTTAGGTTGTAGTTAATTGAATTGTCTGTCTAGACAATGGACCAAATAACAGTCAAGAGTTATTGGATGCGAAAATGTTTTAGATGTGTTATGATATGTGCAGTGCACATCCAACCTTATGAAAACAAACTATGGCGCGTTCCTGACACAAGTATGTCCAAATACACAGTTTGTTATGGCTCTGTACTGTTTGCCAATTGGTCACCGAAGCCTTTTAAGAAGCATCGACGATATAGCACATGCCTTTATATTAGAATCCTGGATACACAACACAATCGTACTTAAACTTGAATTACGAATGTCCTTTTGTTTGGTTTCGAGTATATCTCGAGGAGGTCTTTCAAGGTATATATCGCTTATTGCTAGTTCTTAATATAAAGCAAATACAATACTTCTCCTTACATTTTAAAGAAACCTAGTAATATGTTATATACTTAAGGCAATAGTTACGTCTGCAGTAATGCACGACTTAAACTGGCAATTGCTATGGATATAGACCTAGACCAACCTGTATATTCGTACAGTGTTTTCGTGATCTACATTGTTCTCTACTCATATATAACTATTTAAGAAGGACTCATCTATACCCTTCTAAAAACGTGTCAAATGTAAAGATATCGGTTGTAGCGATTCAGCAGGAAAAGGGTTATCAACCAATGGTGACGATACCACGAAAGTGTGCGGATAATGGAGTTAGATGCTTCATACTGTTTCGCTTGACCAAATCAAGTATTAAAAGAAGAGTGTCATTTATCCATGGGTGCACTTTTAGCTGATTGGAATCCTAAACTAAAATCCGGCAAAGTTGTTGTTTGACGGGCGTGTTTGGTCTCTAATAGAAGGAATCAGTAATTTTATTTACTTACGGATCTGCAGCGGGAGAAAATAGTTTGATTCCCGGTCGTATCACGAAAAAGGCTTAGAAATTATATAATGGTTTTCCTTTCTTTGGGCTGGGGGAAGACGGTGATGCTATTACGATTAAGGCACGGGTTCAGGTTAAACATACCATCAGTACTGGTAATTTACCCATGATGATCCATAACAATTAAACTGAAACATTTAAATGTGGCTTCATAGAACAGTCAAACAAACACGTAACTCTGTGATGCGATACTAGATGCAGATACTGATTTCTTGTTCTGAGGATAATTCGAATAGACGGAATAAATGCTGTTGATTTTATTGGGGTCTTATTTCCTTGAGTTGTATCGTTCAGGAATCACTGTAATAATTATATTACGGTCAGACGATAGGTCTAGGATAGGATTTTTTATCTCCGAAATAAAGGTTCTGTTTATATCGTCTTAAGATCAACGTGACCTGTAACCCTTTCACTGATGCAGACGACCATTGAATAATTTACAGCAGAAGACTTTTGAAAACGTTATTTCCATAGAGTTTTTATCTCGAAAAGATTTGAAATTCAACTCTTTTTTTTCCAGATTGTTTTATTTCTGTTTCCTTGTCTTTCTACACACTGAAGTAACGGAATTCATTCCTCTCAGGGACATTCTGTTAACCGGTAAACGACGTAGACCCTGACCAACGAGCCGTCTCGTGAGGCCAAAAACAACACGAGTTGTGAAAAAGGTCAGGCGTTACAGATTTGTATCTATTTAGAATTTTATTATTTGTATACCACAATGTAACCATACATTGCCTATATACTATATATACTAGTATGTATTCAATAAATACTATAGGTTATTGCGTCTTTATGGGAAAATATTGTGATGTACGAGTTCCTTCGGCTGGGTTTCCTGGACTTGCGAGTGCAGAACTCCATCGAAGAAACGAGTCCCAACACAATAATTTCACATAATCATGAAATAACCTTTTTATTGTAAAATTTGATATTGGCTATTTAAATTTGTCGTTTTTGGTGTTTTAAACAGTATTTTAAAAAAAATGTTTAGAATTGTTTTGATATGTAAACATTGACGATCTATCTCGCAATTAACAATTGTTTTAGAATTGTTTTCATAAATAACAATTGACGATCTATTTCGCAATTATTGTCCTTTCCGATGATTGCTAGGGTCGTGTAAGATATGATTTTACGACCCGCCATTTTTGTTCCCCATTTGGTTCTCTCTCGAAATTGAATGGTCGACAAAATGATGAAAAACTCTTTATTTAAACAGTGGATCACCCCCATGATGTTGTTGGTCATGTGTCATTGAGATAAACGTATATAAATTGTCACCGACTATCAAAATCAACTAGGCTTATAGCATTTTGCAAAATATGGACAGTCTATAAATACCGATGTCAATGAACTAACGTCACTTTATTACGTCAAAAACTACGTATGTGTTTACAGATTGTACACAGAGCTAGCGCTGAGTGCAATATCAAAATGTCCTATATGGATTGATATTGCATCCTTTTTTTCACATTGAAAATAGAAGGAAAAAAATCAAAGTATACAACAAAAAATAATTATTTAAAGCATAACGACGTTTATCTTTTAACGTCAACCACTTTAGAATAATCATGTTATCAAAGGCTTGACGTCACACTGTACACTAACTGTTCTTCGTGTAATATATGTTCTGCAAAGAAGTTACACATACGGCATTGGCGACCATCAGCCTATCTCCAGGCAATTCACTGCCCTCCCACAAAGACCATTCAGCCCATTAGAGAACGACGAATGACGTGAGTCGCTTTGAAAAAATTATTAAAACAGCCTTGTCAGGGTTCTGACTCACGATCGCTGTATTTATGTATTTTCAAATTGAACTTTCGAGATTCGACTATTGGCGTTATGAATTTAAAATGAAAATTTGTCAACAAAATTCAGTAATTTATTGCAGCTGAAAAATGACGAGTTAAAATATTTAACTGAATTGTGAAGAGAGGTAATTAGTTCTGTGTTAAAATGTCAAAAACGTGAATGAAATATGTATACTCAGTGTACAGGATGTACCGTTATAACCTAGCACCAAGAAGACATATTTTATTGTCAATTCAATCCAGGTCAATCATTTATTGGCATCTCGACACAACTTGTCCTTGGCCATATACTAAAAGGAAGAATATTGCTTAGACAAAAGTAAAAAAATATATACCTAAACAAAAATGTCACATAACTGATTAAATAGTTGCAATATCAAAGGGAGCCAGTACACAATAGGAATAGGTTAGGGAAACGCAACATACTTTATTACGTCATCGAAAATAAAATTACCATCCGAAATATATGTAAATAATTTGCCAAGTTTGGCAAGTTATAAATTGACATATTACAACTTTGGACGAATCCGTCATACAGTCTAGTTTTAAGAATTGTAAAGACTGTTAACATTTCTGTAAAAAGAAAATCTAACATGAGTAATACCCAGAAGATCAGTTATTGAATTAATCATATTTGCCCATAAATTAGAAGAACTAATGGCACAGGGTTTCGTGATGCTGGATTGTAGACAACGAGTTGTCACAGTTTTGTTTTTGAAACGTTCTTACGAGAGTCAATGTCAAGTCCGCAAAGTTGGGCTCTCGTATAAACTTAATTAATGAATTTAAAGAAAGAATTCATGCTAGCCGGTTTAACCGTTGTCAATCCGATTTCTTGAGTTTGATAAGGACCAAACTGCAATGTATGTTGTGGTTATTAAAATTAATATAAACGATGTCATATAGAAATATAAGCTTAGCAATAAGTACAGACCAGTTTTCATTCGTGCTACATCTCGTTATTTTATTGCTTAGTATCATGATGAAAATCAATTGACCGCGGTTACCTCAATATAGTACTGCAACATTGGTAGATACATATCGAGGGCTTGGCGTGAAACTATTGTAACTAAAATAAGTATGTTTTACCAAGGTTAATTATTACCTCGCCATAAAGTCTTTATAAGCGTTAAATCATTTTTTTCTTGGTAAACAATGGAATTTAAGGTGCCATTGCTCGTTCTGAGCAATGGCACCTACATTTGCATTGTTTACAAAGCGGTCAAAATTGCCCCTAAACCAGGGTTTTCAAAATAGGTTGTTAGTTACAACCGTTTCACGCCAAGCCCTCGATAACCAGTCGGGCCTTCTCCTCAAACTATTACAATAGCATGTGTCGCTATTATGTTGAAATGTATTGTTCTTCTCTAACTGTAGGCGGACAAGAAATGGTGTGGCGAGAACGTGAATACACAGGTTCATCTTAGTATTTACTGACTTTTGGCATATGCAACAGTATCCTTTAACAACTGACGAGGCTGATGTGTCATCTTAATTTACGTAATTAATGTTGACAAAACGTCTGGCTTAAATAGCTAACGTGAATGATTAAATCATCATGAGTTAACGTCAAATGCGTACGCATGTCAATGTTTAATAACTATCAACCACTTCAGACGCATCGTATAATCGTTATGAAATCCCTATTGTTTGTTATGTCTGGTCATGCCTATCTAGATACTTTTCATGATGTGAGTGTCCATTGTATTTATATTATCGGAAGAGGTTATTGTCCTACTTATAATTGAAAACATTGAACTTATTCATTGAATTGTTTAACCAAATGAAGCTTACTTTGTGGAACGCCTTTGTTGCCTCATTATAAAGTATTTGTTTGTATTCTATGTAGTCTTCACACTATCATGCAAAACGCCTTTATACTATGTACACTGATTAATCCGTTCGTTATGTGCACACTTTATTATTTTATCTATACTGATCCAGTTTTGTCCAGTGAATTCTCCATTTCGTTATAAGTATACCTTAGTATGTGATATGTGCACATAACGAAACGGATTACGCACCTAACACATTGATCAGTGTACATAGCAGTAATGAGTATGGCATGATAGTGTAAAGACTACACAGAATAAAAACACATATTGTATAATGAGGCAGCAAAGGCGATCCATATTACTTCCTTCTGAGTTGATACGCGCGGTTCAATTTGATTACGTTTAAACACGTAGTGTCCTTAGTAAATTAGCAGTACTATCGGTATTACTTATCCTGACACCGGTGTACCAGTGCACCAGCTACACCCATAACACTGAGCGTCAAGAAAGGGAGACATTATTAAAGTTAGACACGACCCGGAATGTGTTAACCATGGTCTCCCACTCACTGTATGAGCTACACGACGAGATGTTTGGTGTTTCACTCCTCTGTCAACAATTGTTCAGTTCTATCACGGCGTTTCTTGGGTAAGTTACTAGTTCTTCTGGTCAATTTATTCTGACCCCAGCCAGTCAATTCAAAATGCTTAATTAAAGGAAAATCTTGTTAACACTCTAAAAGCCGCATTTTAAACATGAGCAGGTTAAAACTTTTTTAGGAAGTTTGTCTCGATGATATCTAGGCCAAGTTCAGTTATGGGTCTTTTGAATCTTTGTCAGAATATTTGCCTTGGAGATATCTAGGCCAATCAAATATGGGTTTGGTCAGGTCAAAAACTAGGTCACTAGGCCATATTGTATACAAATCTTGTTAACACTATAGAGATTGCAGAAAGTTTGTCTTGATGATATTGCCATTGGCGCTGAAAGGGTTAAATCTTAAAGAGCCCATTCTCAGGTGAGCGATTCCAGGGCCTCATGGCCCTCTTGTTTAAAGTATGACCCGGCGGGGGATCGAACACGTAACTTCCAGCAACCGCGCCGGACGCTCTACCACTACACCACCCATGCGTTTATTGTGCCTTAAAGCAGGCCGTGTGTTATGGGAAAGGATCCACGAAAGACAGACCAGCCAATGTAGATACATATATCTACACTTCAGCCATGTTATAAAACAAAACCGACGTGAGAAACTTGCGAGCGTAGCCAAAGCCTGATTACGGTCGTCTTTTCTTTCCGATCGGGTCGAATTTACGCACTATTACAGCCTATAATAAACGGGCATCAATTTCAATTCCGTGTGGTGTGTTGCTCTTTGACGCATGTGTCTTGTAGGATATTGAGGGGAAGGTGCTTTCCGAAAGTATTCGTCATGAATACTCTCTGTTAAAGTAAATGCGGGGTTTTGTGCACTCCGACAGCAAAACAAGATTGTAATTCCCTTTGGGGCAAAGATAATGTGATTTTGCGGTCAAAAACAATTTGCAGTTTTTTCGTCTGCAGTCTGACGCAATCCTCTTAAGTTAAATCATGGTCAAGTGATACGTTCATTTCAAACCGTTTGTAACAGACTAATATACGTATACCCAATTGGACAGAACAGTCTAATGAATAATAGACACATCAGATCTTGCGGCAATATGTGAACCCTTATGTTTCTGTACTCGAATTGAAACGGCTATTATCTTAAACTACATGATTTGATCAGTCTAGTCCAAGGTCAGACTGCACATTCGTGCAATCTAATCCTGTTTTCCATTTCAACTTTGTTATAATATGCATTACGTCTTGCGATATAATATACGTCACGTCTGGCGATTTTGGAGTCCGGAATAAGATCATAAGGTAAACTGGTGTATAACTTGTGGAGCTATAGTTCTAGTATTTTGTCCCAGAACGCATCTAGGACTAAATTATACGTAGATGGACAGTGAAGGATGTGATGATATTGGCTGGATTCACAGAGTCTTCACTGTACGCTGATGCATTAAAAAAAACCTAACCGTGAAGCGCGCCTCAAATGTTATGAATTGTTTAGCAAAGTTCATAAATATGTCAGAACTTGTCAAACATCATGGATCGTATCTGTATCTTGAATTCAACAGGTTAAAGCTTTACCCACCACCTTATACAAACTATTTTGTTATCAGACTTTATTTTATTCATATCGAAAGGTTCTTAAAGATTTATTAATTCCTTTTTTTTTCACATGATTTTGTATACCGTTTTCACAAATTATTGGGTAATACTCTGCAACAGTACATCAGCCATAAGTACATCCCCCAATGATCTTATGATAAAAGGTTGCCAGTTACCTGATCAAAATCATGTGTGATGTACAGGACAACAACGTAAGATGAACTGGTTGTCGTGATATAACTGATATACCGTTAAAAACGGTGTTATATTTAAACCAGTTTACTGCAGCTATATCAATGCATTCTAGGGAAGGAAGACAGTACTACCCCATTTAAGGTCATTTGAATGGCCTTACCGGTATACGAAGTCAGGGGAGTATTCACATTACAGTAATCAACAAAGCGCTCGGTGAGAGTTAGTCAAAAACTGTAATTGGATTGGTTGATTCGGCTAGCACATTGTGGAGTGCCTGGTGTGTTAAAACAATCTGAATACGCAATGGTCCCTCGCCGCTCTCGAGGCAAACGAATCCGTTTCACGTGTTAGAGCATGCTGAGAAAAATGTTAAATTGCTTTTGTATAAAACATGTTTTCCCTTTTCATCCTATAAGGCGATACGACAGAGGGTCATAGCTGTGCGAAAGGATATTTAACTTTAGGACTTTAACAGAGCGTTTCAACTAATACATTTTATTTTCCATTTTGGACTAACAGTGTTTCCAACAGTCGTTCTTAAATCATACGAAAATCACATTCTTATCTGTTACACTGCACCTTTGCTATACTATCATAAGTTTAAGCCTTTGAATACTGTTATCGATTGGGTGAAGCATGTGTCATCCGTATCCAACGCATTAGCGCCTTCTGTTAAGGCTCTATACTAATGGACGTTCTAATCAACTTTTTAATTTTCATATTCTTGTTATTGCGGAAGTTCATTTTAAAAGTTCAGCATTTGAAAGGGTTAAATACATACTAAGGCTACACGGGGTCTTTATTCCGCATTGGCGTTATTAATTTGACAATATGAATGGCTCTTTGATAAATATTGGCGTATCCTATCCGACCTCCATGCAGCGCACGTCAGCTGCAATCTTTATGAACGCATGTCAATATTGCATAACTCTGAACGACACCACTGAGACGGATTGTGAAGCATTTGAGGGACAAACCTACAGACGTGTCCACTGAATGAACTGTTGTTATTTCTGAATATGTTAGAGCCATGTCCGGATAACTGAGTTCATTGATCCATCTACGTAACAGACAAACAGCGAGAAATGAGCCGTCCCGCGAGAAAACAAACATTGTGGACTCTGCGCAGGCTTACCTGGATAGACACTTTTCGCCTTCAGTGGATTTTCTGTTTTGGGAATCATTACTTTATACATCTATCCCCCTGAGACGAAATGTATCGGCCCCTATCAGTCTGTGCGAACAGCGCGGGCTGATCTGGTTCGAGACAAATGATATAAAAAAAATTTTTATAAAAATGTCTACCTTCAAGTTCTTAAACATGTAGTATAATTATGTATTAGTTTTCGTGTTATTAGGTTGATCTGAATTGGTTTGAATGGCATTTTACGCCATTTTCAGTTATATCATATCTTTACCTTGGAACATAACCAGCAATGCCGGTTTATTGTTTTGCATCAGTTGAAATGATATCCTGGCAACCCTGCAAGTGCAAGGACTGAAGCCATCATTACCGGGTTTAGAGCTGTGGTTGACCCGATCGGGGATCAATCTCCATCTCCTGAAGCGATCTAATTTGTTTTTGTTACAATGTCTTCTGGTTGCGATTATGCCATTGTTCCCGTCTCGTTTGGGTGAACGAATGTTTATTCTCCTATAGTTGATGATGTTTTGAAATAATCTACAAGGAATATGATAACGTTGGTATCAGGAAGTTCATTATCGATAGAATATTTTCATTCTCGATATAGATATATCATTTGTAAATTACTGTCCGGTGATCTTGTAAGAGAAGCCAAGCGGTGAAGTTTGGTAGATTAGAAAGAAAACTATTCCATATTATCTCCGAAGGGAAATCTGATACAGGAGGAAAACATAGAATTATACATGGAATAGATATATTGAGGGAGTTATGAACAATTGTGTCATTAACAACTGGCCTCTGTTATAGCCTGGTCTCACGCAATCCTAGCCCTGTTTGTGTAAATTCATTATCACCCCCAGACGATGGTAATCTATGGCTGCTTCAGGAAGGCCAAATATGACAAATTACGCCACGTCAATTCGACAAAGTATTTTTTTTTTCAATGGATTAGACTCACTGTCTCCCTGATGATGTCAGACTAAATAGAGGTTGACGGTCTCGCAGTGTTCCTATTTAATAATAGTAATGCATGTACTTTATACATGTACTTTATCAAATACAAACACAGATTTATTCAAACCGGTTCTCATTGCATGTGCACATATTAAAGACTCATATGATCGTGTGCGTATATATAACCAATCATAATTCTCACAGTTCCCCTATGATTAGAGGAGATATTGATATAATATCTGACAAAAATATAGAGATGTAGGTCGAGCCCCGATAGCTTGAAATCTGCAACGACAATGGTTATCAATCCAGGGGGTCGTGAATGGTAACCGCGAATCTGCCATTCATGTTGTCCGAAAAGAGACAAAGTCATTGTGACCAGCTGCATTCGACTTCCACCAATGTGCTTAATAATATATGTGGGAACGTAGTCAGTAGCCTTGTACACATGTTGTGTGGTAAACTGATGTCAGAACGCTAGAGAACACACATTATGGGAACTAGACGCCGTGACATTACTGAGTTCCATCAGGCTGTAGTCTTCCTTGAAACAATATAAGAGAATATACTTTATTGTATAACAACTACCAGTTTTATAGGAAATTTACCATTGTCCCACGTATAACTGTACATAAATATCCCGGAAGTTACACAATATAGACACATTTGTAAAACGGGGTCTGCTAAATGAGCATTGGGATTGTAAAACCTCGTGATTGAGTGTGTTTACTGTTGAGAAAAAGACTGATGATTTCCAGTGTGATTGGTACTCGTGTGATTGAATGGTCGAATAAAAACTAAATCAGGAACAAACATAAACTCTTTCTGTCGCTCAGTTTCAATAACCATTTTCCTCATTCAACACACGCTTTGATAGCTCTTATAACATGTTGTTTGTGGTGAGGATCAATTTCTGTGTTACCTGGTTAAAAAAAAATCAAGGGATGTCGGATAACACCAATAACCAAAATGTGTGCGAAGCTAGTGAATAAAGCATAGACATTCTTATGAACTGAACATTTTGAAAACCACGAATTGTCGTGAAAATCAATTCAGAGCTCGTTTAACAGACTAAGATCCAAAAACAGACATGTGAATTCTTGGAATTTGACTTTAATTAGTCTTCTAATCAGGACGTAATGAGAGTTCAATAGGTCTTAAAAGTCATGGGGTTTGTTTTAAACCTAGGTTTCGTAGGGTTTTCTTTGCTGCTAGTTGAAGGAAATCAATTTTAAAACTAATTCGGGAACCAATATAAATTGTCTTTGTCTCTCAGATTAGTGACCCGCAAACAGTGTTTTTGTAAACAACGCTTATTAGTTTGCAATTTAAGCATAGCAACTGAATAACGAATAAATATTCCAAATTAGTAGTAATTGGGGGGAAAAACGGATCGTCGTGAAAATCAATTGAGAGGCCGTTTATCATCGTAGGATCCAGAAACAGACAAGTGAATGTTTGAAATTTGAATTTAATTAAGTCTTTTAATTAGAACATTATAAAGTTCAAGAGGTCTTATTAAAAGTCATGGGGTTCGGTATAAACCCCTGTTTCGGGTTCTTTTTTTTTTTTTTTTTTTTTTGCTTAAAGGTGTAGGAAATTAAATTTAAAACTTAAGCGGGAGCTAAGACAGGGGCGTAGCTCCCTTTAGGCACGTAGGCACGTGCCTACACATTTCTTCTAAAAATGCCCCAAAATGCAGCTGCGCCGATACACATCTACGTATTGTATTGACCAGATCAGCCTGCGCTGTCCGCGCAGACTGATCCGTCCGACCCATTCCGTCTAAGGGGGGATAGATAGAGTAGTGATTGCTGAAACAGAAAATCCACAGGAGGCGAAAAGTGTATATCCGGGTAAGCCTGTGTGGCTTGCTTAGGCTGATCCGGGTCGATACTTAACGCAGAGTCCACAATGTTGATTTTTTCACGAGACGGCCTACACATTGATTATTGCCAAGCTACGCCCCTGTTAAATAAACTCTTCTTTCTGTCAGAACGTAACCCGATTGATTAACCCGTTCTCACATACGACATATTTGCAGCAATCGACTTTTTTACATCTAGGAACAAGTATGAATAATCTCTAAATGCAAACATTCAATTATTGAGCTGATTTAAAAACGTTGTCGTAAAAGTAGGTATTGTTCAGATTGCAGCCTTTTCAGAAATTAATTCGGGAATCAATATAAACTATCTGGGTCGCTCAGATAGAATCAATTTAAATGCTTTCAAGACAAAGAAGGAAAAGGAATGTAGGAAACCATCTCTACGTCTGCTTTAAATGCTTAATTTACATGTACAGTTGAAGACAAATTAAGAAAATGAAAGAAGGAGCCATATCTTCAACTGCTGTAAAGGTTCCTTACTTATATGTGTGTATGAGCATGATTTGTATGTATTTGTTTATATCATTGTCGATCTCTGTTCACTTGTTATATGTCACTGTATATTATATTATTGACCGGTTTGTCTTGTTCATGTGACTGAAATCATATATTGACATTGTAAAAAAAGAAAAAATAACTTTTCCGGAATATATCTCCGGCATATATCTTTTTTTAAAAGAAGATAAATTTTTTTTTTTTTTTTTATAGAACATTTTATCACAGCCAAATTAAAATCAAACCAATGTCGAATTGAAATAATTTCCAAAAGGTAATCATAGTTAGTCAATAAAAGTACTGGTATTTTGTCAAAACTACGGATCGTCGTGAAAATCTATGAAGGCGCCTTTTAACCGCGCAAGTTCCAAAAACAGACATGTGAATTCTTGGATTTTTATATTAATTAGTCTTCTAACTAGGACATAATTGGAGTCCAATAGGAATTAAAATCATGGGGCTCTTTTAAATGTGTTTCGGGGCTGGTTTTCTCTCTTACTAGACTTTAAACTAAATCGGGAAACAACGATAAACTTTTTCTGTCGCTCATGTGATACGTTGTATTAATGTTTTCGTACATACAACACATTTGCAGCCGGCGGATTTGAAAACATAGCCACTGAAATTGAAAATCTTTAAAAGTCAATTTAATAATTGAGTTGATTTACAAATAGTGTTGTGAAAGGTGGTATTGCTCAGATTGGTAGTCTTTCAAGAAATCAAATTTGGGAATTTATACGACAATGTAGCTCCGTTTTATAAACAAGTTCTCACATATAACACGTCTTGAAACTAGGTGTTATCATTTTGTTTTGTGTAGGATTTATGGATTTTATTTCACACTAATTAGAATTTATCCAAGCGAGATCGTATTAAAACAAACGTTCTAACTTTACTGAATGCAATTGTAAAGTGGTATTCAAACCATATAGATTATAAACTGTTCTACAATTAGATAAATCGCTTGATCATTACGTTGCATATCATAATCTACATACACGTATCCGTTCCGTTGTATTGTTTAGGTAAATACTTGTATATTTAGGCTGTTTTACGTTTGTGATAATATGTTAATGGAGATAAGCAATTGTAGTCTTTCATCATCGCCAACATTCTCAACTCAACAATTTATATGTTCAATGTAATAATGATATACGGCTAACAAATTTCCAAAATGATATGAAACATCAACCATTTGAGCTTACACAATTCCTTAAAAGACAACTTTTGTCACGCAATTCATTCAAAAGCCTTGAAATAATTGAGGTGCGTACTATGAATAGGAGTCTCACTGAAGTCCTAATTTCACATTTAAAAAGTAACGGAAACGAATTCAAAGGTGTTATGCATTTAACCTTTCTTCAGAAGTTACATGTATGGCTGTTCTAAGTGTTGATATGTCTCTGTTGAGACCGTCTATATGCACGTGCTCTCCTGGGTCTTTATTGTACGCATAAACAAAGAGACTCACATACATGTATATTGTTTTGATTATTTACATTGTGTTTAACGCCACGTTCAACATAGTATCACGGCGTTTCTTGTGTAAGTTACCAGGACTAATCCATTTATCCTGATATCTGCGAATCGGTCGTTATGCTAAACGCACAATCATGAGCGCCAAGGAGGGGGAG
>JASEVX010000002.1:113608185-113723531 GCA_031761405.1 Serripes groenlandicus
TATCATTTCCTCATCGTCTTAGCTTTCTTCTCATTCGTATTGCATACTTCTTCGTCCCTTTCTCCGTATTATTATTCATTCTTATCTTTCGTAAATCGAAATGCTTTCCCTTTGTCGTTTGTTGGTATATATAACATTATCATCCACGTGTGAAGGTCGTGGCCATCCACCCTCATACCTTACACTGCATTTAAAATATAGTTAATCGCTGTTTGTATATTTCAATGATTAATATATTTAACAATTTCAAATGATGTACATGTAATAACAATATTATTCAAATTTTATTTCCAACGTGAAGTCATCTGAAAGTAGATTACAATATAATAATATATTTATTATGATATTGCCTTTACTTCGGTCAAGTCCACACGTCCTAATGTCAGAAGATGGTAGTTCTCTTTCACCTACTAATAGATGTGTTTTGACAGGAGATCGATCTAGACTCCATTTGTCTGACATAATTGTAGGCTTCTAGGTAAGCTGAAAGGTTTATAAATTGACTGTCTAGCATCCACGTCGCTTTTTAGAAGACGTGAATCACACGATTGAATTACACAATTACAATCGCCTAAAACGACGCCTGTGATATGTGTACTAGTTTTATGGTTTTGCAATAAACGCCGTTAAAAACAGGATACACATAACTCTTATTTAACTCGTATGTTTTTCGGGGGGGGGGGGGGGGGGGGGGGGATCGGGGTATTGTGATACCCTTTGCGTCGTCGTCCGATGCGTCGACAGCGTCGTCTGCGTCACCAAACTCATAAACCGTTCAACATTTTCAATTGAAACTTGGTACACAAATTCATAGGAACAATACGCATGACTATACTTAGTCAAAAATTGCTGCCTTTAATAATTGTTCCACTTAGAAAAAAGCAGATGAGCGTTGGCGTTCGCTTGTGGCGCTCTTCATTTTAATTGTACAAGCTCCTTTTGTTTTAAAATTATATTAAAAGACACATTTCATATATATTTCTCATATACTGATGGTTATTTACTACACATTAATAGTAGCAGTCAATAACTTCTTATTATTATGCATAACAATATAGATAGATGCAAATTATACACTTGCAGCTTAATATTTGGATTAACCAAATTAAAAATGAATAACAACCATGATTCAATCATATAACAAACGCTTGGGTTTCAAAGTGCGCAGAGCAATGACGAAAGTAGTTCAAGTGGCCATTAATTTCACATAACACCGTGGGTCTATAGAATTTTGACTTATCCTTCAGTGTCAGAAATGAGCACTGGACGACAGAATAGCCTTGAAATAACTGAAATACTGTTGGCAATTGGCTTTTTAACACCATTTAAACATTAAAAGTATGGCATACTAATGTCCGTATTAATCAACCATTTCAAATATATTCTAATTCTAACTGGAATAGATTTCTAAATTTCTTAAGTTTTACACTTTGGAAATACAGAATTCAACATGGAGGGGTACTTAGAACGGTTACTGATGGACGAGTGTGTCCGTATTCCCCACAGACTATGACGTCAGATATCACAGAAAATTATATGTGGTTTCTGATTATTTATTTATGATATTTCTTACAGACAATATATTATCTGGGTTGATTGTATATATCATGATTCTTTGTGAAATAATTTCCTGTTATCCTATAAACATCTCCTTTTTCTTGTTATGTTGTCCACATTCTCCGTGAATTATCAATAAAAGTTCAGATTTATGACTCCCCAGGGCTTTTTCTCTAATTTCCACATCTTAGAGCTATAGGATATCATTTTAACTGCAAAAGTATCTCTCTTGTAATAGACTCCTGATATATATGTAACGTATTTATTTTACATCGTGGTATTGTACTTTTATTTTGTTTTGCACAGTGTATGTTATAATTGATGTATAGAACGTACAATACTAAGATGTAAATAAAGGTTCATTATTCGATCGTGATGTTAGTTCTTACATAACATAACATAACATAACATGAACTTTATTACTCTAACCAAGAAATTTGCAAGAGTGTATGTACTTTCCAAATGTTCACAATCTTAACGTGACATGGTATGGCGAATTCTGCTAATTAGATATTTATATGAATCTCTACCAACGCCTGCTTTCGGCGTACTCAAGACTAACTCTGATCGATTGTATTAACATGTCTCAAATGTAGTCCCCGCTCTAACGTAATTCTAACTCGGACATGTGGTTCGCAAGACCGGCGTTCTACCCCTGATATGACCACCTCGGTGGTGTAGTGGTTAACCGTAGCCTCGGTTGCGTCAGCATTGGTGGGTGAAGAATAATAACGGTAGGCACAATGACCTGGGCCAAGGCAGAACAGGGATTCGTACTCGTTCCAGCCCTAGATCGAACATGCTCGTCTTTACCGACTGAGCCATCGGGGATCGCCATGCTAAATACTGAGGAAAACGGGAAAACAATGGTGCATTATAAATATATTTATACACCTTTTTGTAAATGTTACATTACGACAGTGCGTAAATTGTTTGTTAACCCTTTTCCCTCATACGACAATTCTGCAGCAGACGACTTTGAACATATTTTGTCAAATATTGGAAAATCTCTATAATTGAATGGATAACCTATGACTTAAAGTGGAAAACATCGTGACAAAAGGAGAAATTGCACGTTTTGTGCAATTTCTTCTTTTGTTACAATGTTTTCAAAAAGCTGTCTGCTGCAGAGGCGTCAGAAAGCGTCTATATGAGGGAAAGGGTTAAATGTACAGAGTTAAAAAAAACGAAATTACGCGAAATTACGATCAGCACAGTACTGCCCCCAAATTGCATGCTCCATAGAAAATTTTGTTCGACGTTTACCAGATAATTGCAATTATTTCAAGTAACCATTTTAATTATCCGTCCAATCAGAGCCGTCGATCATTCCCCGTTGTAAATAAATAAACGTTGCTGTTTCTCACAAAAGATTGCGATAACTGCTTAACAAATCTTCCAAGAATTTGTTTGTGTGTGTCTAAGAATGCCTCAATATCGAGAAAATCAACGTCTCATTATACTGCGAAACTGGTGAAGTAGTCAGTAATCCAACATCTTGACATTCATCCTACTTCATACGATTGCTCTTACGATTGAATGATTGATTGTTTGGTGTTTTACGCCGCTTTCAAAAAATATTCAGCTTTATCACGGGGTTTCTTGGTAAGTTACCAGTACTACTGGTTAGTAAGTTGTAATGCTAGACCTGCAACACAGAGCGCCAAGGAAGGCAGCCATTACTGTCATTTTGAGTGTATTTGATATGTCCCTACCGGGGATCAATCCCGTGACCTTCCGTACCCGAGGAAGACGCTCAACCACTACACCACCAATGAGGTTCTGCTCTAACTAAAGACCGTCTCTGTGGTCAAGTGATTTCCCTCTCCCATATACAACACATCTGCTGTAGACGACTTTGGAAACACCTAGACCAAATTAGGAAGACCTCTTTAAATAAAAGCATTGTGTCCAAAAAATGACGAAATTTCTAATTTACCAAATAACATTGAATTAGAACTTGTCAAAAAAACAAACACAACTATAACGATGATACCAGTCTTATTTCAAATGTAAAATCATTAACAAAAATAATAACGATGGCTCTTGGTCGATAATGTTGTCCACATATATACCACTAGCAACAACAACAGCAGTCCTAAATAGCAGAGGAGTATGATGAGGACAATATGAAAAATGGCTCATGACAATTGAAAGAGAAAGAAACGAATTTGTTTACAAAACATGGACAGAAACAGCAAAAGCCGCTCATGGGTCGAATGTAAGCCTAAGTGTCTCTTTTTTTGTTTCATATGGGTCTCATATTTCTTTTAATCCATTGTGTCAGGATTATCCGTGTTCCTCACTTATCCACATGGCTATATGAGCCGTTCCACGAGAAAACCAACGGTGTGGACTCTTCGTAAAGCATCGACCCGGATCAACCTAAGCATGTCTCGCAGGCTTACCTGGACCGACACTGTTCGTATCCTGTGGATTTTCTGTTTCAGGAATAACTACTGTATACATCTATCCCCCCTTAGACGGAATGTGTCGGCCGGATCAGTCTGCGCGGACAGCGCAGGCTGATCTGGTCGATACATTACGCAGATATATTGATATGAGCCGTTCCACGAGAAAACCAACGGTGTGGACTCTGCGTAAAGCATCGACCCGGATTAGCATTGGCATGCCGCGCAGGCTAACCCGGACAGGCCCTGTTCGACCCCTGTGGATTTTCTGTTTCAGGATTCATAACTCTATACCTCTATCCCCCTGAGAAGGAATGTGTCGGCCTAGTTTAGCCTGCGCGGACTGTGAAGGCTGATCTTGGTCGATACATTACGTAGAGTCCATATTACTAGTTCACGTGGAACGACTCATATATAACGTCCACTAAACGCAATACTATGGTTACTTTTAAAAAATATATATTCAAAAGTGAGTGAAATGGTAGAGCATCCATCCTCCACCTCGATTCCATCCCCGCCCGGGTCATATCAAATTGTATATAAAAGTGCGATCCTATTTAAATAAGAATGCAAACTCTGTCATAGAAAGTCTCTATATTTTGTTTACGTCCAGATTTAAAAGATTGTTCATCAATCATGCGTAACAGAAAATTCCACAGAAATTGAGATATTTGATTTTTAAACTAACCAATTTATTCGTTTTGCATAATTTTCTGTCGAAATATGCATTTTATGTCTTCGAATGTCTGAAAGTTTCGGAAACATTAATTGAAATGTATTGACTTCCCACTGTTTATTTAAAACAATAATGGCTTGAGTTTAGATAAAATATGGTACATGAATAAGTAAGTCGTCGGTTAGATGGTTTATAACAGAATTCCTCTTTCACGTAGAAGCTTTCTTTTCGAGAAAACTTTCGGCGAGGATTATTTTTCTTAAATACATTTACAGAATACAGAATACTAAGTAAAGGCCTCAGGCCCATACTACAAAGTACTATATGTATTTACATATATATCAAATAAGTTTTGTTGTGTCCATACTATATGAAAACTGTCAAGAAACAGAAGAATGCACAAGAGAAAGTAAGTAGCATACCAACCAAGAAATAAAATTCCATATCACTTCTAACACAATCTAAACGAAATCAGACCAAAATACTTCGCTGTTGGTCTATTGGATCGGACGGCACGGCATAAAAGGTGGTCTCTAATTGAGACCTATACATTTAAATATTCAAAAGCATGTGCTCGTTTTCTGTCCAATGAATTGTCAAAACAAACTCACGATACTGCGGTCAAACTTGTTACTATACAATCGGAGAAATCGACCATCATCACTTCTCTATTTCGAATTTGTAAGCAGTACAGGTCAATCGGAGATGAAAAAAGTGGCTTGATGTTATAAAGGTGATGGTACTATCTAGGCCACTTTATTGCGCGGGTGCCTCTTTACGTATTTAACTAAAAAACTATTGTTATCATATATTGATATCATATTTTTAAAAGCGGGTTTCGTGTTCTTCGAATCAAAAAGTATTTTTTAAGCCATACAATGCTGATTCCCGCGCTAACATCGAACTGCTGCATCTTGCAGCAACTCTTGTTGACTATATATCCCATTGTTGGAAGACGAACATGTTCTTAGAAGTCATGTATAACGTTCTTAAGCCATGTTGTTTAAACCTATCATTAGCAAAGACTTCAATTCCAGAGGGCAGGTTGATATGATAGACATGCAGTCAATGCATCAGGGACATTTCAGATGGATTATGGTGTACCAAGATCATCTAACCAAGTTCTGTGTACTTCGTGCCCTTACATCAAAACGTGCTTCTGAGGTAGCCTACCAGTTAATTGATATTTTCCTGTTGCTTGGTGCCCCCTGTGTATTGCAGAGCGACAATGGATCTGAGTTTACTGCCAAGGGAATTGTACAAATGGAGGAACTATGGCCTGACCTTGTGATAGTCCACGGACATGTTAGTGGCATGGTTAGGGGATAACAACACAACTGATTGGACTGTTGGAATTAGATGTGTGCAATTCCAGAAAAATGATAGTCACCACAGTGGTATTAAGTGTTCTCCATTTGCAGCACTACTTGGCGCAGACGCTAATATAGGTATGACATCATCAAGCCTGCCACATGACATTCTATCAAATCTACAGAGTGAAGATGACCTTCTTGCAACAGTGACACAAACATCCACGCAGAGCGAACCAGCACCTGATGCAACACAACCAACTAGCGACGAACCACCAGACCCCAGTGAAATAACCCAAGTACCCAGTGAACTAACAGTAGCACTTGGTGAAATAACTTCTACACCAAGCGAACCAGTATCAGCTACCAGTGAACCAGAATCATCAACTGAAATAATTCCGGAATCAACTGAACCAACCCAAACTGATATTGAATCACGTCAGCAAGTCATTCAAGTCAACAGAAAACGTGCAAATGAAGCTCAGATTCAACAAGCCGAACGAATGCTTAAACGTAGCAAACGTATAATGTCTTCAGTGCAAATTGGTGATAACGTAGCTGTGCATATACCTCATGTGGACCGCGGTCGTACTGATCCAAGGAATCTCATTGGTAATGCGATTGAATGTAGTGACAATAACTTATATACTATTGCTGTGAAAGGTGGTGTATTGTATCGAAACCAGTTCGATGTCTGTGCTACTGCACTCTATTCAACTCAGGATGTCGCTACTGACAAACACATTCGACTCCGTTCGGCTGTACAAATTGATGTAAATATCATAATTATGCCATGTTATTCAAAGATGTGTTTAGCATGCCTAGGCCATGTTATTTAAAGATGTGTTTAGCATGCCTAGGCCATGTTGTTTAAAGATGTGTTTAGCATGATTAGGCCATGTTGTTTAAAGATGTGTTTAGCATGATTAGGCCATGTTGTTTAAAGATGTGTTTAGCATGTTTAGGCCATGTTGTTTAAAGATGTGTTTAGCATGCTTAATGATCAATGCTAAATAATGGATGGCGCCTGAATTACCAAACCCGGTTTTCTAACCGTAGATATGTCGTGCTGTTCCGGGATAGCTCAGCCAATAACGACAAGGGCTATATTTACAGTCATTGAGGGGTTCTGTTCCGGTTCGGTCATCGACTATTACCAAAAGTATTTGTGTCTTGTGTCCTTTGTATGCCACCAGTTGGCAGAATAAAGTCCATGTCAAAGGTCCTGAGTTGCATTGTATTAAGTATTAATGAGAGAACGGTATTAAATACAAGGCTATGTTTATTGGCCTTAGTGATATAAATGAAAACTGTTGTAAACGGCGTTAAGCGTCAGTCATTCATTCTAACAATATTTTGGTTATGGTAGAAGGGCAACCCTGGGACATTTGCGACCACTGTAGGTCCAAACATATACGTATCCACACAGGTTGATCTATATACTAGTATGCATTTCTTCGTCAATTAGTCAAGATCCGACAAACCATTTCGTCATTTTAAGCCATATTTCATTGTTGAGCATGTAGAGTTGTGTCACTTGCACAATTACGAATAGCCTATTGCTTATTTGTCCCGCAGCACAGCTCATTTTAAAAACTACACATTTAGTGCAGCAACACGACGTAAACATGTAATCTCGACGTTCTCACGGCAATAAATATTTCATTCCTGACGACGTAGCGTGAGTTGATCTCGGTTGATCTCACGTGTTTTTCACGGTCTGTACAATTCCACGCTACACCGGCTTGTATAACGGTAAGAAGTTAAATTCAAAACCGTTACACAAGTCGGTTCTAAAACCTTCGTTTATTCAACCAGTAGCAACGCGTAAAAACGGGATACGTTCAAGTTTAGCTTTTCCAAACTACAGTTTACCCCTGAAGATTGAATACAGCGTTAAAAGTAGAAAATTAGTGTGCCCTATATATTGGAAGAATGACAGTCGTCTGTTTTGGGATAAAGATTAACTTCAAAGAATACAATTACATCTGACATCCATACTCACCATTTGTCACGCACTTGCACACGCAAATGTTAGATTTGTGACGGTTAGAGTTGTTAATTGAATTAAATTAGGGAATAGATGCCTAGATACGGTATTAACCCTTTCGATGCCAAAGGCAACTTAAGGCTTTTTGCAAACAATGTAGATTCAGGTGAAACAGCTCGTGACGAGCTGTTTCCCCTGATATCTGCATTGTTTGCCACTTAGACATTGAATTTTACCAAATGTTCCTGTTGAGCGAAAAATGATGTGGTTCAGTTTTCAACATGGAAGAGTCGAGTTTGTGAAATTCTGCAGTGAAAGTTAATGATTTTCAAAATATACTTTTTATTATTTTTACTATTTCGGCGGTTATCAATCGATTCCGGCAAGTTTTAATAACGATTAAATATAAACAAACGTATTTTTATTTTATTTTTTTCATTATTTATAAGTGCGACTCCGTCAGTTAACGTACGTAATACGTCAGATGTTAACAATTTTCAACATACACATGATCGACAGCAGACGCTTTTGAAAATGCCAAGGCAAAATTATGGGAAATCTATAACAATTAAATGGTAACTCTGTAATAGAGTTGAAAACAATGTGGTCAAATGAGAAAGCGCTCATTTATAGCAGACTTCTCCTTTTGCGACAATGTTTTCAAAATGTTTTCAGATACATCTAAATGCGTCTTCATTTAGGAAAGATTTAAAGGATGCATATATGCGGACGAAATATATCCAGGGACGAAAACCGTAGTACCAACACTCCCTATAATTTAATTAGTTCTAGTTTAAACATATTTATTATATCATATATACATTAAGAATAACGTATATCACATTCGAATTCGATTGGGACGATATATTTAATTAATAACGTCCCTCTCCACATACAAATTTGTACATTAAAAAAAAATGAGTAGACAAATTGTATTCGAGTGCAACAACCCGCCGATATGCGAAGCCAGGCTTGATACTGATAAGTCTCACAAATTTACATTGAAACCCGACCAATGGCTATTGACAAACAGCGAGGACAAACATTTTGTATCAAACTTAAAAAAAGGACTATAACTTCTCAAAAAAGGAGCTAAACGCGCCGCCGATATGCACACTTAAACTTTAAACATATGAACCTTGTGAAGATATAGATAGATAGATAGATTTTATTCAGGAAAAAGGATAAGTTTGCCCAACATACCACATATAACATTTATTGTTTAACAAAGCCAAATAGCAGACTAATGGCATACAAATAAAAGGAGAAATACAGATGTATGGAAACAAACTAGAACATTTATATATTTCCCAGCTTTATACAATATTCTGTAGTTATAATAAGTTACTAGAAATATTGAGAGAAGAAATAAGTATAAATATCAATCGGAAATCATTGAAGAAGGTGACGAAGTTGCTCAATGTGTGCAATTTTGCAATTTCCCCATTGATTTTCAGCTTAAGGCTGCAACTGAAACACAGTAACTCTACATAATTATTGCATTCCTTATTTTAAAACCTTTGCAAACAAAGTTAAAACTATTTGAGTCGAACCGGAAAGTAAACAACCCCTTATATTGGGAACCCCTTTTTATCTGGAGCGGTTACTCCCCCACTAAGTGGAAGGGGGGGTGGGGGGGGGGGGGGAATTGTTGTTCTGGCCACCTGCAAGTCACGTGATGGGACGCGCTCCCTTCCTTGTAAGGATTACGTTTTATGACGTACCAACCCCTATGAAAGCGAGCGCGTCATCAGTCGCCATCTTGTAAAAACTAGATCTACACGAGTTTCTTTGCTGGGACAAGTTTCCACCATCAACCCCATCCCCCACCCTTCTGTATTTTCTGTTCAGCAACAACTCTTATCTTTTTATTAGCTCACCTAATCACGAAGAGCAAGGTGGGCTTTTATGATCACTCACCGTCCGGCGTCCGTCGTCGTCGTCGTCGGCGTCTGTTAACAATTTCCTACAAATGACTTCTACTAAACCAATGGACATATTTCAAAATAACTTCACAGGAATGGTCCTTAAGTGGTCTTCTTTCAAAGTTGTTCAAAGAAATTAATTCCAAGTAGAACTTTGGTTGCTGCGGCATCAGAAAAGGGGAAAATTGCCAAATCTTAAAAAATCTTCTTGTCTAAAAGTACTTGCCTGATCTGAACATTATTTTGCACAATGTTCCTTGGGGTACCCTCTACCAAGATTGTTCAAATATTTCCGATCCGTTGAAAATCATGGCCGCCAGGGGGCGGAGCTTATTTTCCTTATATGTGCATTGTTGAAACTTTAAAAATCTTCTTGTCCAAAAGTACGGGTCCGATTTGAAAATCATTTTGCACAAATGTTCCTTGGGGCACCCTTTACCAAGATTGTTCAAGTATTTCCAATCCATTGAAAAACATGGCCGCCAGAGGGCGAAGCTTGTTTTCTTTTATATGTGAATAGCTAACACTTTGGAAAATCTTCTTGTCCAAAAGTACTGGCCCGATTTGAAAATAATTGTGCACAAATGTTCCTTGGGGCACCCTTTACCAAGATTGCTAAAATATTTCCCATCCGTTGAAAAACAAGGCCGCCAGGGGGGCGAAGCTTGTTTTCCTTATATGTGCATTGTTAAAACTTTAAAAATCTTCTTGTCCAAAAGTATTGGCCCGATTTGAAAATTAATTTGCACAAATGTTTCTTGGTGCACCCTTTACCAAGATTGTTCAAATATGTTCCATCCGTTTAAAACATGGCCACCAGGGGAGGCGGAGCTTGTTTTCCTTATATGTGCATTGTTAAAACTTTAAAAATCTTCTTGTCCAAAAGTACTGGCCCGATTTGAAAATTATTTTGCACAAATGTTCCTTGGGACACCCTTTATCAAGAGTGTTCAAATATGTCCGATCCGCTGAAAAACATGGCTGCCAGGGGGCGGAGCTTGTTTTCCTTGTTCGTGCATTGTTAACACTTTACAAATCTTCTTGTCCAAAGGTATTGGCCCGATTTGAAAATTGTTTTGCACAAATGTTTCTTGGGGCACCCTCTACCAAGATTTTTCAAATATTTCAGATCCGTTTGAAAATATGGCCGCCATGGGGGTGGAGCTTGTTTTCCTTATATGTGCATTGTAAAATCTTTAAAAATCTTCTTGTCAAAAAGTACTGGCACGATTTAAAGATAATTTGGCACAAATGTTTCTTGAGGGACCTTCTATCAAAATTGTTCAAATTAATCCAATCCATTGAAAAATATGGCCGCCAGGAGCGGGGCTTGTTTTCCTTATATGTGCATTGTAAAATCTTTTAAAATATTCTTGTTTTCCTTATATGTGCATTGTAAAATCTTTAAAAATCTTCTTGTCCAAAAGCACCTGCCTTATTTAAAAATTATTTGGCACAAATGCTCCTTGGGTGACCTTCTACCAAGGTTGTTCAAATAAATCCGATCCGTTGAAAAACATGGCCACCAGGGGGTTGCTTGTTTTCCTTATATGTATAGAGTAACTAAACACTTTGAAAACTATTGAAGTTCTATTAAATAAGGTGAGCGATATAGGGCCATCATGGCCCTCTTGTTTCTATTATTATGATTGTTTATGCATTTATGTTTGATACATGCCATGTTTATAATTTGACTAAATTGGCAATTTATGTATGCGTTAGTTTATCTAACACCTATGCATTTCTTCGCCTTCTGGCGCATGCAATGATGGTCATCGCATGGGTGGTTTGTTTGCTCTGCCTAAATGATAATCAGTGTTCAGGCGGATTATGTAACCCTCCTATGTGTTAGCAACTCTTTACATGGGTTTATTATGAAACTCTTGATTTATATTTCTAGTCATTATTTTGGTAATTTTCAAATTGCTTACGTCATTTATTATTATTCCTAGTCATTATTTTGGTAATTTTCAAATTGCTTACGCAATGAATAATAAATGACATTTTCAACCAGGATTCCTTATTTTAAAACCTTTGCAAACAAATACTTCCAAGTTGTTAACTATATTTTCTTTTTCATATTTAAGTATTTCAATAAAGTTAATCATACTTGGCTGTTTCCAATAATATGTTGTGATATATATAGCATTCCTATAAAAGACAATATTGGACATTCTAACAAAAAGTGCATTTTTTTTCCCGATAGTTTTACATAATTTACATTTTCTTTCTTTCAGGTATTTTGTTTGGTTTGTGCCATCTTCTAGCTTCAATTTCTAATTTGTGTGCATAAACATGAAATCTTGTAAGAGCGATTCTAAATGTATCTATCTTTATCGAATGTAAATATGGTTGGAAAACAAAATCAGATAAAAGTATATGTGTTCTAGCTCTTGAAGACACCTTGGTATAAATATTGTATGGTTAATCCAAAGTGTCTAAAATGTGAAATTAGTTCTGTCTGTTTTTAAACAAAGACTTTATGATAATTATTTACATATATGGAATGCTGATTTAGAAACATCTTCAAGAGCTAGAACATATATACTTTTTTCTGATTTACTTTAACAAGAAGTTTCTCGAACATACATAATTACAAATTAACTCTCTAGGTATTCCCATACAAACATCTACCTTCCAAGTATGCACATATGATTATAAATATACTAATACTAAAAATGATCAAAATATTAATATTTATTTTAACATATTTACGCCATGTATGTATGTTTGTATAAATACGCAGATATATATAATATCTTCTTAGCATATTTTCAGGATTGGATATAAATGTAACAGCTTATTTGAGAAATTGAGAAATCGAAACCTCATATAAATGTACGACTAATCTAATCAATGTTTCAAACATTTGTTTCCTTTACAGTTTAATTGTCTTTCGAGTATTTTTAATTTCAAAGTAATAGCCTGTTAAAGATCCAAATATAGTGCTAGAGGAGACAAAACGCGCTCTAAACGTGACATTTACTACGGAAATATAATTAAATCTAAACTTATCTTAACGTGCAGTGAACTTTGACTCTCGTTAACGCTTCGTATTAGTTTAATTTTTCACACATTTAGACGAATGTTGACGTATCTACAGCAGACGACTTTTTAGAATATCGGTACAAAACAATGAACAGAAATGCTCATGATGAATAATATCTCATTTAGCCACACTGTTGACATCTCTATACACTGATCATACCTTATTTATATATTTTCAAATTGTTGGATCATATATTTTCTTAAATGTCAATCATAAGGCCTTAACTCTTTCTCTATTGAACGTCACAAAGTTGTTAAAACCACCTAATTTTTAGTCCAACCGGAATTTTGGTTAAATTAAACGTCTCAGTGGCAAACAATACAGGATTCAGGAGAGACAGCTCGTTTCGAGCTGTCTCACATGAATCTGCATTGTTTGCAAAGCCTTTAATTGCCTATAGCATCGAAAGAGTTAAACAAATGTATACGTTATCCATTTCCGACCGCGATAGCTCAGAGAGTAGCGACGGTGGCTATCAGTCCAAAATTCCTGGGTTCGAACCTCGGATCGGCCGTTCATTTCATTCCGATGATTGACAAAAGTCATTGTGACACGCCACTAGTGTCATTCGTGCTTAATAGTCAATATGGGAAGGGAAAGAATGCATTTAGGAAAACTGGACCGAGGGAGAAGGGAAACGCACTTAAGATGAACTGGCTGTCATGAACTACCGTCGAAAACAGATGTTGCAAGAGGACTTACCAAGTTAGGGCCATTTTTGTGGCGATTGGTTTGACAACCGCCACAATGCTAACAGGAACAACAACAACGAACACAATTACATAGTCAGTTTTGTACAGCCCGTTGACTTTTTATTCCTTACTGCAAACAAATTAACCTACATCCGTTAATCCGTCAAATATATAGTTCCATCAGTGATGCAGAGACACGATTAATAATAATCATGTCAGTGCTACTTTGGTACCGGATTGATACTAAGATTTGAGATTTATTGAGATAATATCGTACATAGAGTTAAATTATATAAATATTATCTTTCTTCATGTTTGGGCGAGATAATAAATATCATTGCGCGTTCTATAACTCGCATAATAAATTTCAGGGTTTTCAACCCGGCGAATCATTGCCAAATAACCGGTTCAAATCTATGCCACAATCAAAAAATGATTAAAGGCTTTTTTTTAAATATATGGATAAATAGTGTTCTCAGGAGTATTCTGCGATCGCTGCTAGCACTCGTCGAAAGTCGACGATTAACAATGACTTATGCTTTGTTTAGGTGTCTTCGACAAGGTCCGCGTCTAAATTCCCGACTTTCATCAAATCATTTGAGCGCTTTAAATTACGACGTTTAGAATACTTTGATTATAGCAGAACGAATACGGAACGAATACATCTTGCAAGTTTCGGCCGAAATCCGGTAAACGCCCTGTTTGATGCGTTTTGTTTCATTCATAGCGTTGATTACTTACAGATGACCGAGTTGGTGATTGAAAGAACATGAACAAACTAACATTATTATACTGTCAAAAGATGCAGCTTTTCTCAAATTTATCCGCACCAGAGTGCACCATTATTGAAAATAGCAAGGCCTACACCGAGATACTGCTTTGTTCTATACGATCGCCACTACAGTGCCATTGTCGCTTTGATTACATCTGGGGTGAAAAATAAGCGATATTTAATTAACAAAATCAGATAAAGACGTGATTACATAAACAACAAACATTTAAAGTCATATAGTGTTTATCAAATACAGAAACATGAAAACAAATATGAAAACGGAGCTTTTGGCTAAAAATTCATATACGGTCATGACATTAAAGATGGCGACCCCCGTGGTCCACCGATTATTTTCCTTAGATAATGCTCATTAGTTGACAATAGGAAGTCAACATATCAAGAATGGATATCGCACGAGGAACTGTACACCGCATAGAGTAAACAAATAGATACAAACAACATTACCAGCTATCTTATAATGTACAATGTGGAACAGTCACAGTCCCCGATGGCCTGTGTTTAAGCCAAGCAATTTGGTATTCGGGAGGAATCATTCACTTGCAAAATCAAACTGCTTATTTCAGGGGAGACTTTTTCAAATAAAGCATTGTACGGTATATACAGCTGAACTGTCACATACCTGGTGGCAATATCTTTTTAAAAATCGATTTTTTAAAAACTATTTGGGTTTATTTGTTTGAATCTTGTTTTATGCCGCTTCCAGCACTATTTGAGACTACTCCCATTTTGTTTTAAGTATTCATGCTGTTTTGTTTTAGGGTTACTTAATGCATTTGGGAATATTGAACAATTGTGTACTTTCAGAGGAAATGCCACGCACCAGGTTTTTGTTGGCTGCTTAATTCAACAGTTTAATCTTGAAATTCCAATAATTGGATATGTCATTTTCTGAATGCAAAGATTGACAAGGCCATTTGAAAAACATACAACAAAGAAAGTACTAGCAATGAATATGTCATTTGTGTAATTACTTGTGTCCTATAGTTTATCCAAATAGATAACTAGTATATCGTTAGGGCATTGCCAATCAAGACATGACCTTGCGATATTCATTTAACATCATAAATCACTCGGAAATGATCAACATCTAGGTGAAAACCACTCCTAAACTGTTGGTAACAATTGCATCTAGATATCAGGCGTCGTTATGAAACGTCTAAAACGTTTAAAAACGTTGTGGCCAAACCTTTTCATAATCATATATTACAATTTAAAGAGATTTTCTTGTTCTTCGATATGTTCAAAGTCGACTGAATCAAATAAGTCTTATGTGAAAAATGTTAAAACATTTCTCAAATACATTTCTCCTTTAGCCACAATGTGTTCGACTTTATTCAACAAGTTTTCGACTTTATTCAACATAACTTATAGAAAGTTTCCATATTATAAACAAAATTATTTCAAAGTGGCCTGCAGCAAATGTGTCGTAGGTGTGAACTATTTTAGCCGACACTCTTGGTGATAACGTCCATCTTTATTCGATAACGAGTCGTCTAGTCTGGATTGATATACGGTTTATCCGGCTCTCTCAGACAGGCACCATATGGCTTACAACAACGATTCACACAATGACATAAAGAACCTGGCATAGTCAACGTACAGTTCCGATCAAACCTTGAATTCTTAATGAAATTACGAGTTGTACTGTTCCGGTACATATGGCTTATAACCACAATTCATTCAAGGACAGAAATAACGCGTCTAGAAGACGACTACCAAAACAACTTTGCGAATGTATGACGTGTGTACTTGTATTGAACCGTTAGACGACCACCAAGTAATATGAATTTACGACATGTAATTTAATTGCACAGTTGGTATATATATATATACACATGTAATACCAATGTTAACAAGAATAGCACGTCTGGCAGACGATCACCTAGACAACTTATAGATTTACGACTTGTGTCTATTTATTGTACCTTTGACTTATATATGTAATACCAACTTGCATAAGACTATGATTAAAGCGTCTAAAAGACGACCTTCAGGAAAACTTCACAAATTCACGACATGTAGTGTTATTGCACCTTTGGCATATACGTGTAATACCAACTTTAACGAGGATAACATGTCTAGTAGCCGATCACTTAGACAACTTAATAAATCTACGACGTGTATACATTGATGGCAAATATGGCTTATGTATGCAATACCAAATTTAACAACCCGACCGGGTTTTAAACAATGGTTGTAATGGTTGCACTCCATGCCGCTCCGGTTTGCAAAACGACTGGCTGGTATCAGGATAGGTGGACCAGTAGTACTGGTAACTTAACTAAGACACGCCGTGATATAACTTGAAAATTGTTTTTAACTCTTTCAGCGCCAAAGGCAATATTGAGCTTTTTGCAAACAATACTGATTCAGGTGAGTCAGCTCGTAACGAGCTGTCTCACCTGAAATCAGCATTGTTTGCCTTATAGTTATCCAAATAATCCAAAGTTAGTATACCATATAAAATGGAGTCGCCCGACTTTGAACATGGAAGAGTCTACTTTAAACAATTCGGCGCTGAAAGAGTTAAGCGGAGTTAACCACCAAACAATAAATCAACCAACTTTCATAAGGACATGCATAACGCGTTTAGCAGTCGACCACCAAGCAAACTAAATGATTTTACGACCTGGGTACTTTTGGTGTCCCTATGGCTTATACATGGAATACCACTTCGTACAGGGATGTTGTTAAAGCTTCATGTAGACGGTCAACACTAATATTTCATGAGTTAACGACTTGTGTACTTGTATTGAACTTACTTCTTATTCATGTAATACCAACGCGTACAGGGATGTTGTTACCGCTTCTTTTAGATGGTCAACACATATATGTCATGAGTTAACGACTTGTGATCTTGCATTGTACATATGGCTTATTCATGTAATACAAACTCATACCGTGATGTTGATAACGCTTCTTGTAGGTTTTCAACAAGAATACTTCATGAGTGTACGACTTGTGTACTTGCATTGAAACTATGGCTTATTGATATAATACCAACTCGTACAGTGATGTTGATAGAGCTTCTAGTAGATGGTCCACAAGATATTTCATGTGTTAAATAGACTTGCATTGTACAATGTTTTTCGCAATACGATAAGAATAACACGCCTAATGGAGTTCATTTAACACACTAAGGAGGCTTCATTAACTTAACACTGTTAGTTTGTTGGTATCACCCAAACCTACTGGATAGGTGATACAATGCCCTCTATAATTGACTCGCAATAACTCGAACATGGGAATACTCAACTATATCGTTAAGCTCGAGGCATTTTCCGGTACACCCGTCTTTTGAACACTGCATAGCTGCTGTGCCATTTCATAAGATGAGTTTTCCACTACCTTGTGTTTCACATTAAACATTTGAATAAAAAAGGTCAACGATTCTCACAATATATCAATAAATGAATAATAAATCTAGCGATCTCTCGAACAAGTCGAAGTAATGTATGGGTCCCTTTCATGTTCGAGTTATCGTGAGCCCACTAGATTTATTTATGTCCTTTACATTTTGACCATGAAGAATGACTAAGACCATGACGAAGTTAACAAAAAACAGGTTCATTATTACCAACCATTCTATAAATAATATGAATAAATAAATTTACATAATAAAAAATATTCGTATTTGTTTCCCAATAACCGTTCAGTTAACTGCATATTAGTAAAAATTCCCATAAAATAGCAATATTTGGAAAGTGTTAAAAGCCCTGTCTGCGTTTTGGTCAATGTCGTGTGCGCTTCGCTGTTTATAAAAACATACTGTGCACTATCCTTTGAGCGAAATGATTTATTTCCAATGTTCGACGTACAACTGTTTCGTCTTCTCATATGTCAGATGGTGAAAGCGAGATGGAGACAGGCGATGGAGAAATGTTACGCTTTCTGACGCTTTTTCAAGAGACGGTTTCTGACAACATAGTCGCAAATGGAGAAATTGCTCTTAATAACCAATTTCTCATTTTGCCACAATGTTTTCAGCTCTTTTCCATACTTTAAGGTTCCCTTAAAGGGGTTTTCCATAGTTCGGCCTATATGTTTTCAAAGTCGTCTACTACAGATATATTGTATTTGGGAAAGGGGGGATAAATGCTACTGTCTAAGGGATGCCATTACTGGTATTCACGACCGGACTAGTCTACACCATTATCCAAAACGATTCACCATAAATATACTCCCCAAACAACATAACTAGACAGGCCTTAAATGTTATCCATTGCGGGTGGATAAAGGCTGACCGATATCATAACGTGGAATAGACGTGTGAATCAAATTTCATGAACATGGATACAACTGGAATTCCCTGTAGGTTGACTGGCACCAATTCGAGTCCGACGTTGAACTATCAAACATTGCCAAGTATCTAAAGAGAGTAAGCAATCTTTATAATAGCAAAACCACGTACTGGTAATGTTATGCTTTTCATATAGACGTTTCGGTACTACTACTAAATAGAAGTAATAAACCATCAGAATATAAAAACAGTTGTATTTCAAAGCTTAGTTTTGACGTTAAGTAATACTTGTCGTAGACTGGTCTCATTGTTTGAAGCGAAAAGAGACCGTAAACAATCGTGAATCAGTCCCTTATAAAGGACAACTTAATACGGAATGCCATTGCTTGTATTTACGACTGGAGCAGCCAGGGAGGGTGTGCAGGAATTTTGGTGTAGAAACGTTCACTTTATCTGTCATTGCGTTGATAACCTGAGGTGGGTAATTAGCGCGATCATGTATTTAAGGTTGCCGTAATCACTACCTTGGAAGACGTGTGCACGAAGCAAATTATACCCATCCCCTCAAAGAGAGTCGCCCAAACAATCAGTAGCTGGATCGTGTAATTAGAGAACCGACGTTAACGCCCACAAAAGGACTCCCTTGTGCTGTTCTTAACTGTCGCCAACACTTTTGATGCGATTTGTTTTTAATTTGTACCATGTCGCTGAAACGAATTGCTTGTTTTGATCCGGATTGTAATATGAGGTTTTAAATAACTTGTATCGACCAATAAAAGTACTTATGAATGAATCGAAGTGTCATTTGCGCATATTGTAAAAACCATTATCTAAAGGATGAATTGTGAAGACAGAAGGCTTAACTCTAGAGTCTGAACTCTGAAGCCTTAACTCTAGAGCCTGAACTCTTAAGCCTTAACTCTAGAGTCTGACTCTGAAGCCTCAAGTCTAGAGTCTGAACTATGAAGCCTTAACTCTAGAGTCTGAACTCTATAGCCTTAACTCTAGAGTCTGAACTCTGGGGTTTGAACTATGCGCTCTAAAGCCTGCACTCTGAAATATTTCATTGCGTTAATTGTGTATTGTATTATTTTCAGTTTGAATCAGTTTTCAACATTATTTCAGTTTTGTCAGAACATTTATTCCTAATTCCTGGGTAAACAAAGGAAGTGTGCATTTCCAAAGGGTATTTCACTAAAACCGCCCTGATTGGGGAACGAACTCGTGACACAAAGCAACCCGACGGTTACCACTCATCCACGACAGATTCCTATATTATAACGTAGTATTGCGACAAATACTGACAGTCATGGTATTACACAATAAAACAAAATTTCGCATCATTTTGATCGACTTTAAATATATATTACATTACAGCTGTTGTTAATCACGATTATGCTAGACGCGACATATAATAACATTTCAGTTCATGTATGCTTAAATGTAAGAATTTAGGCTACATTTGCAAATAAAGAACGGCAAGATCAGTAGGCACATACGCAAGTAAGTAAGTAATTCGTTTATTATTGTGACTTGTTCATATTTACAGATTTATGTACACATCTATTTACAATTACAAAGAGCACCCGGCCCATATGTGCGATCTAGTTTGGATATTCGATGGTAGCCACTCAGGTATCGTTCAATATAAAAGATTAGTTAATACATAAGTAAGAAACTCAGTAGTGATGGTAACAATTGCAGACATTCATTAGGATAAGGGATTATATTCTAATTCACGTACCTGAATAATATCTGTAATTGTTGACGCCGCGTGGGAGCGCGGCGTCAGTATGGGATAGGTTTTAATTTTGTACCATGGGGTGACGTAATCGAAAGGGGAGAAACCAATGTTATTATTGTTAAAAAAACCTCTGTTGTTTGATTGAAAAAAACAACCTTTATGAATCAATAAATTGTATTAACTGATTTAAGAAACAACAAGATACAAAATACGTTTGTCTTCTACCGTTATTACAAAACTTTATACACATTTAATTTGTATTTAATAACTTTTCCCCAACTGTCTAGGCTACGCTGTTTTTGATTGTTTGGTTTACGGCCCTGACCCAATTCATCAAAGCTCAGAGAAAAAGTTCACTTTTCCCAAACTTTCTAGGCTACGCGTTTTTAATTGTTTAGTTTACGGGCCCAAAATTCGCCGGATGTTTTTGCCTATTTATAAAAGTGTGTGAAGTTGGCAGAGCATTAGACGTTAGACATTAGACATTCAAAAAAAATATTCGAATGTCTAATTAGACGTTAGACATTCGATTAGACATTCGCTAATTTTGATTATCGAATGTCTAATTAGACATTAGACATTCAATTAGACATTCAGAAAAATCGCAAATGTTACATATCGAATGTCTAATTCGACATTAGACATTCAATTAGACATTCGCAAATTACAAGATCTATAACCCAAATTCGTCGGAGGTCATTGTACATTAAAAAAACGAATGTCTAATTGGTCAGTTAGACATTAGACATTCGATTAGACATTCGCAAATTAAGGGATTTAGGTACCAAATTCGTCGGAGGTCATTGTAAAACGAATGTCTAATTGGTCAGTTAGACATTAGACATTCGATTAGACATTCGCGAATTACGATATTTAGGTTCCAAATTCGTCGTAGGTCAACGTACAATACAAAAACGAATGTCTAATTGGTCAGTTAGACATTAGACATTCGATTAGACATTCGCAAATTAAGAGATTTAGGTACCAAATTCGTCGGAGGTCATTGTACGTGCAACAAACGAATGTCTAATTGGTCAGTTAGACATTAGACATTCGATTAGACATTCGCAAATTACTATACTTAGGTTCCAAATTCGTCAGAGATCATTGTACATTCAAAAAACGAATGTCTAATTGGTCAGTTAGACATTAGACATTCGATAAGACATTCGCAAATTACAAGATCTATAACCCAAATTCGTCGGAGGTCATTGTACATTAAAAAAACGAATGTCTAATTGGTCAGTTAGACACTAGACATTCGATTAGACATTCGCAAATTAAGAGATTTAGGTACCAAATTCCTCGAAGGTCATTCTACATTCAAAAAACGAATGTCTAATTGGTCAGTTAGACATTAGACATTCGATTAGACATTCGCAAATTAAGAGATTTAGGTACCAAATTCGTCGGAGGTCATTGTACGTGCAAAAAACGAAAGTCTAATTGGTCAGTTAGACATTAGACATTCGATTAGACATTCTCAAATTACTATACTTAGGTTCGAAATGCGTCAGAGATCATTGTACATTCAAAAAACGAATGTCTAATTGGTCAGTTAGACATTAGACATTCGATTAGACATTCGCAAATTACAAGATCTATAACCCAAATTCGTCGGAGGTCATTGTACATTAAAAAAACGAATGTCTAATTCGTCAGACATTCGATTAGACATTCGCAAATTACTATACTTAGGTTCCAAATTCGTCAGAGATCATTGTACATTCAAAAAACGAATGTCTAATTGGTCAGTTAGACATTAGACATTCGATTAGACATTCGCAAATTACAAGATCTATAACCCAAATTCGTCGGAGGTCATTGTACATTAAAAAACGAATGTCTAATTGGTCAGTTAGACATTAGACATTCGCAAATTACGAGATTTAAGTACGAAATTCGTCGGAGGTCATTGTACATCCAAAAAACGAATGTCTAAGTGGTCAGTTAGACATTAGACATTCGATTTGACATTCGCAAATTAAGAGATTTAGGTACCAACTTCGTCAGAGATCAATGTACATTAAAATAACGAATGTCTAATTGGTCAATTAGACATTAGACATTCGATTAGACATTCGCAAATTACAAGATATATAACCCAAATTCGTCGGAGGTCATTGCACATTAAAAAAACGAATGTCTAATTGGTCAGTTAGACATTAGACATTCGATTAGACATTCGCAAATTAAGGGATTTAGGTACCAAATTCGTCGGAGGTCATTATACATGCAAAAAACGAATGTCTAATTGGTCAGTTAGACATTAGACATTCGATTAGACATTCGCAAATTAAGAGATTTAGGTACCAAATTCGTCAGAGATCAATGTACATTAAAAAAACGAATGTCTAATTCGTCAATTAGACATTAGACATTCGATTAGACATTCGCAAATTACAAGATATATAACCCAAATTCGTCGGAGGTCATTGCACATTAAAAAAACGAATGTCTAATTGGTCAGTTAGACATTAGACATTCGATTAGACATTCGCAAATTAAGGGATTTAGGTACCAAATTCGTCGGAGGTCATTATACATGCAAAAAACGAATGTCTAATTGGTCAGTTAGACATTAGACATTCGATTAGACATTCGCAAATTAAGAGATTTAGGTACCAAATTCGTCAGAGATCAATGTACATTAAAAAAACGAATGTCTAATTGGTCAGTTAGACATTAGACATTCGATTAGACATTCGCAAATTACAAGATCTATAACCCAAATTCGTCGGAGGTCATTGCACATTAAAAAAACGAATGTCTAATTGGTCAGTTAGACATTAGACATTCGATTAGACATTCGCAAATTAAGGGATTTAGGTACCAAATTCGTCGGAGGTCATTATACATGCAAAAAACGAATGTCTAATTGATCAGTTAGACATTAGACATTCGATTAGACATTCGCAAATTAAGAGATTTAGGTACCAAATTAATCAGAGATCAATGTACATTAAAAAAACGAATGTCTAATTGGTCAATTAGACATTAGACATTCGATTAGACATTCGCAAATTAAGAGATTTATGTACCAAATTCATCAGAGATCAATGTACATTAAAAAAACGAATGTCTAATTGATCAGTTAGACATTAGACATTCGATTAGACATTCGCAAATTAAGAGGTTTAGGTACGAAATTTGTCTGAGGTCATTGTACACGCAAAAAACGAATGTCTAATTGGTCAAATAACTTGAACATATTGATAGCTCGAACATATCGATATCTTGAACATACCGATGACTCGAACACATCGATATTTCGAATGCATTGATAAAACGAATGTTTTTAACTTGAACATTTATTGACAAATCGAACATATCGATATCTCGAAACTTTCGATATATCGAACTTTCCAATATCTCGAACTTTTCGATATCTTTAAAAAAAAAAATCTCGATATCTCGAACTTTATCGAAAAGTTCGAGATATCGACAAGTTCGAGATACCGAAAATTTCGAGATATCGGAAAGTTCGAGATATCGAAACAAATATGAAAAAAAATTGGTAAGTTCGAGATATCGGAAAGTTCGAGATATCGAAAAAAAATATAATTTTCTTTTTCGAAAAGTTCGAGATATCGGAAAGTTCGAGATATCGAAAAAAAAAAAAAAGAAGATATCAATATGTTCGAACATTTCGATTTCTCGATTATTTTTTTTTATATTTTTTTTTTCTCGTTATCTCAGAAATTTGCGATATCGTATTTTTTGTTTATATACTTCCGTTTTTAACTCCACTGGCTGAAAGCCAGTCGAGCTTATGTCATGGGGAATCGTCCGTCCTGCGTTCGTGCGTGCGTGAGTGCGTCCGTGCGTGAGTGCGTACTTACGAGAGTAATCTTGTTGGATAGTGTTTTTTCGTAAACCCCAGCCACCACCCTTATAAGACACTTTGATAAGTGGTTTTTTTTATACAATTGTGTTATGGGTATCTAATTAACATATTATTGCTATTTATTCCGTAAATGGGGGATAATTACGGAATAAACCATGTGCTTGTTGGGTATACCCAACAAGAGAACATCAAAGGAAAACACCCAACAAACGCCTTTTGGACGTACGTGCGTGCATGCGTGCGTCCGTCCGTCCGTAAACGTTTTGCTTCAAACTGTTTCTCCTACCTAACCACTGGACCAATTAGGATGAAACTTCATAGGAAGTATCCTCTCAATGATCTCTCCTTAGTTCCTCAAACTGTTTGGGATCCATGCAAAATTCTGGTTTCCGAAAGAAAAAACAATGAAGACTTAAAAAATCTTCTTCTCCTCCGTAGGTATCAGGCCGATTTTCAAATAATTGTGTAGTAGTGAAGACTTAAAAAATCTTCTTCTCCTCCGTAGGTTCAGGCCGATTTTCAAATAATTGTGTAGAAATGTTGCTTGGGTGACCTTCTTTCAGATTTTTTCGAGCCAAGTTGATTGGTCGAAAACTATGGCCGCCAGAGGGCAGAGCTATTTTTGCCTTATAATATGGTTATAGTGAAAACTTAAAAAATCTTTTATATATATATATATGACCCTCTATCAGATTCCTTCAAGCCATGTTGATTGGTAAAAAACATGGCAACCAGGGCGCGGGGCTGTTTGAAGATTTAATTGGCAGTGGAGCGATACTGGCCCTCTTGGGCCTCTTGTTGTTATCATACTTCTGATAAACACGAAGGAGAATATACTTCACCCTCTCCTTCCAAAGCTTGTGTCACACTTGATTTATAACTAGAGACATTACATGTTAATATTTAAGCACCTATGTGATGTTTTTTTTTATCTAATTGATCTAGTTAGAGCAGATTTGAAACCGTGTATTGGTAAAAAATTAAGAAACTTCATGTTGTATGGTAACCTTTTATTATAGGCTATGGTAGCCAGGTGAGCAATATAGGCACATCTTGGTCTTTTTGGTTATGATAAAGGGACATTTGGCCTTCTTGTTCGAAATATTTACATCCTGTCTGTTTTCACACGTTATTTAAATGTACTGAACTACATCTGCTTCCTTTAAGTCATGCTTCAAAATCATGCGCGGCGTCCTTTGATGCTCTGCATCAAAATTCGTCTTGTATTCAAATTGTAACACACCGTGTCCTCGGCAAGTGCTTGTTCATAGCTGAAATTTGATTGGGTGATTTGGCTAGCACATGCCGAAGTGCTGGGTGCGCTAACATAATCTGAATACCTTCCTGTTATCGTCAATATTGATTTTCAGTAAGTACTTATATATTAAAACGTTTAACGTTTCGATTCTAAAATTTAATTTCAAATGCATTGATCATAAATGCAACTGTGTTAACCTCCAAAATATAATTCGAATAAAGAAAATCAATGAAACGTTTGCTACAATGAACGTCAGTGGCAATTAAATAGGTATTTTCTTTAATAACATGTTCGGTAATAATAATTTCATGGAAACCTTGACAATAAAATGACTTTGTTTTTTGGGGTCATATTAGCTAATGCATATGATTATTTCCTTTATAAGCATTTGTTTTCTAAACAAAAACAATAAGTATTTAAAACTTAATCGTTCTAGCCATCTGAATCGAGGTGAATATCAACGTGAAAATTTGGAATATTATTCTGATCTCATGACATGACTGGTACAAACACTATAACTCTCTGCTAAATACTGAAAGATATCTGTTGATTGACATCCCATTCAAATATAGAATAGCTCTTGCTAAATTTTGTTGCTCGAACCACAAATTTGGCATCGAAACTGGTCGTCACAATAATATTGATCGTGAACTAAGGATATGTATTTACTGTTTTCAAAAGTTAAAGAAAAACATTATTGAATGTGAATTTCATGTGTTATTTCAATGCCAAAAGTTTGATCAATTAAGAACTGTATTTTTATTTGATTGGTATGTAGGTGACACCAACATGGATGATTTTTATACATTGCTTCAAAACGACAATCCTGATATCATAAAAAAACTTTCATATTTCATATATATGTTAATGAAAACATGATAAGGACATCATTCACAGTTATATACTATTTGTTAAATATAATGCTTCGTACTATGGGCCGGTGGCCTAATTACTTTCAATAACATATTTGTCATTTTGAATATATCTGAACTGTGCTTTGCAGTCCACGTAGGCTAATCCGGGCCGACACATACCGTCTCAGGTGGATAGAGGTATAGAGTAATGATTCATGGAAAAGAAAATTCACAGGAGGCGAAACGTGCCTGTCCGGGTTAGCCTGCGCGGCATGCTTAGGCTGATCCGGGTCCATACTTTATGCAGAGTCCACAATGTTGGTTTTCTCGCGGGAGTGATATAATGGTAAACATGTTGAAAGTGGCGTTAAATACAACACAAACAAGATGCCATCTATGATGCAACTAGACCCCCAAAATGCATGACGCTTTTCTACTTAGCAATTGATAATTCCACAAAACTCTAATTCGGAAATACTGATACAGTTTCCATAAAAACACATTAACTTTTTTAAAAGACGATAACACAAGTGTTCACGAAAAGTCATAATGGTTGATTGCCATTAAACGCCGTTGCATAAAATGACAGACGCTGGTCTTAGTGGTGGATGTTTTCACCCTTTCCCTCATACAGACGCTTTCTGAATCCTCTGCAGCAGACGGCTTTTTGAAAACATAGTGACCAAAGAAGAAATTGCTCAAAACGAGCACTTTCTCATTCTGCCACAGTTGTTTCCACTTTTAGTCATAGGTTATCCATTCAATTAAAGAGATTATCTATTTTTTGACAAAATATGTTCAAAGTCGTCTGCTGCAGAATTGTAGTATGAGGGAAAGGGTTAAAGGAATATCGTTTCGGAATGCCATTACAATTATTGTTGTCTATAAAAATCGCCATTATCATGAAAAATAGATTTATCAAAAAAGAAAGTTCATTTCAATTCATTTCAGAGAAATAAACGACGTTTGTGCACGCAATCGTTACTCTGGTAACACAATACCATATCATATTCGTTTCTTAACTTCATACGCGTTCATTTCTGTTTATGATAGCATATTTAGAAGCCTGAACAATTGCTTTGAACTGCTTTTAAAATTGGCATTCAACATTTCACTGTGCCTGTGTATAACATGGACAGGTACTACTACTGTGATTCAATATAAGATATATACAGTCGAACCTGTGCTAAAGACCACATTTGTATGACAATTCCCTGTCTAAGGCAACCACACTTTTATTTTCCCAATAACTCATTTTCTGAAAATCAGCAATTTTCTTTTGCCACAACTTTTTCAAAAGCCGTCAAGTGGGAAAGAGATAAAGTCGTTATATCTTGAATATGACGTATTTATCGTCCACTGGAATGGAAAACGGCACGAAATTACTAATCACATATTTACGAATTCACGCAAAAGCAGAATCCAACCCAACACATTAAATCGGCTACCTTTTCAATCCCAAGTGATAAATACAGTTTAACTGGTATCACATAAGGTGTCATAAGATGTCATAGTGCAACTCCCACGAGAGTTCTTTGACACTTCTTTAACTATTTCTCACATGCAGAAGGAAGAAGAAATTTAACGCTTCTGCAGTAGACGCATTTTGAAAACACTGGGATGCAAGGAGAAAAGATACTCTGAAAAATGCCTTATGTTACTGTGAACTGTGAGCAAAGACGATTAGTATTAATGTTGATTAACAGACGCCTCCACCATCGATGACTTTGGTACATTAATACAACAATTATGTCCTGAAGCAGTATAATGAATATCATGCAAAATGCAATACGCAAGGGTTATTTAAAGTCTCGGACTTGTAATAACGGGACATATACTGTTTTAACCGTTTGAATGGAATATAACGCGAAATTACTAACCAAATGTTTTACGAATTCCTGCCAAAGCAATACATCACATATATACATATAGAGGCTGCGTTTTTTCAGTCGCCAGTAATAAGTTATGTTTATAAGAATGATAAGAGGTGACACATGAGATGTCATAACATTACACAGTAAATCTCCCACGAGATGCAAACTTTCTTTAACTATTTCTCACATGAAGAAGAAATTTGACGCTTCTGAAGTAGACGTTTTTTGGAAACCATTGAGATACAAGGAAAAAAGGTACGTTGAAAAACATATACTGTGACTGTACGTTAAATCTCTTACAGATCTTAAACAGTGTGATCAAAGACGATTTGTATTTGTGTTGATCAACAGGCGCCTCCACCATCGCTGTCTTAGGTACATGGTTACAACAAGTGTGTTCTACAGCAGTACTAAAACTATATGATAATGGAAACGTGTTATTGACATCTTTCTTAACTGTAATGTGTTAGATCGATTGCCTGTTGAAAGTCATGCAAAATGCAAAACGTAAATGTTACTTAAAGTCTAGGACAGCGGGGTACTTGATATAACGGGACATAGACGTGTTTTAAACCGCTGGAATGGAAACAATCACGAAATAAATAACTATAGAGTTACGACTTCCAGCAAAAACAACCCATAACTTATATAAAAGGGGCTGCGATTTCAGTTTGTAATACATTTTGTTTATCAAAAATGTTATTTAATGTCTCGAATAGTGATACACTTGATATATAATTACACGTTAATATTGCGCTAAAAGGAGGAAATGTTCAATAAATAAAGAGCAATTTATGTCACTATAGGGTGTATACAAGGCTTTTGGAGATCTGAAATCTGTGAACCTTGACCATTTGTATTCAATTGAATTCCAGGCGGCTTGCTCCATCATTGATTACTTTTTTAAAATATGTTGTTCGAAAAGGCATGTACTGATGCAACACTTAAACTATATGTAAATGCAAATGTGTTCAGCACATCTCTCTAAACTATAAATTGTTATTACAACGATTGCTTTTTAATAAAGCGACTGAAATCCAGATGGCACGAAAAAAAAATAAAAAAAAAATCGAATTCGCCCTTATGTTATTCTTTATGTTATCCAAGTAAAACCAGGGTAGAAAATGTATCGTTTTTTATCAATAAATTGACTTGAGTCGTTTTCAATTGTCCCGAGGAAGGGGTTTCCTATTTAAAAATACTTACCCCGTTACTGACAGGGAAGAATTTGCGATGGAAAAAGTATCGAAAACAAGAAAATCTCACCGATTATATGGGTATGTAATATGTCAGTTATCATATTTTAATGCCCCAAATACAAAAATAACACTCATTTTCTTAAAATTGGAATTTTTTATTTGTTTTCGACAGTTGGGTATCTGGAGTTCAGTCGCTTTGAAGGCCGATAACCTGAACGCGTTAACACTATATTATCCGCCTCTTGCGAATTACGGTCTTAGTGAATCTCCGTAAAGGAATCGATCAACAATACTGGGGATACAGATAGTTTCTCCACAGACGTATAAAGGACGAATTTACATGAACACCAACGGTAAGGATTCTGACGAGACTGTGTGTGTGCATCGGATCAACCAATGGTTCGCTGTACAACGATGCATTAAGACTCCATTAGACGCTACTGATTATGAAATAGAAACTACACCGATCCCATTCTTACATGCAACAGAACATTTTTCCTGTCTGAATCTCATGCCAATTGCACGTGTTCGTCTGATCCCGTGGGTACTTCAGCTCGGTTTTGCTGTAAGACGTCATTGATCACTTCCTTTTTTTCTGTAAGGTATCGCCTGACAAACTGATATGATTACACACATAACACTATATTCTTTTGCGAAATTTACATTTCGAGAAAAACCCCGGGGAACCGTTTAGGGGAAAATACATTAAAACAAATCTAGGCATAATTCCGAGACAATAAATTCATTTCTTTGCAAGAAAACTGGATGATAATAGCTTAACCCTTTCCCGCTTGTAGACGCAGTTTGACGCATAGGCAGACAACGACTTTTGAAAATATTGTGGTAAAAGAAGAAATTGCTCAAAACGATAAATTTCTCCTTTTGGGACAATGTTTTGAACTCGATTCAATAGTAAAACTCTCATTTATTGAGATTGATGATGTTTATGTCAATAAGTTTTGAAAGAAGTCACTGCAGAATTATCGTAGGTGGGAAAGGGTTATGATTGAATGATGTGCGCTTCTTTAATATTTGTACAAGTTAACTTACACACACCATCGCACGAATGGAACGATTTCGAATATGAATATGTACATGTGTATTGTCAATGTTCCATTCCTACGGTAATTTGTTTCCGCAATTAATCGTTTGACTTTATGGTCTCATTTCGCGTTTGTCGCACTGCAAATGTTACCTCGACTCTTCGAATAGACGGAATTTTGGCGATAAGTTTAACCTGTCGACCCAAATTTACCGCGACAACTCGAAATTATAAAATAAAGAAATGACGAAGTTGTCTACCTGAAATTTCGACTTGAACAACTGGAAATGTTGAAACTTTTAAGTCGATTCTATCGCGCTAATTTCAATTTCGGAGATACAATTAATTTGCAAATACTTTACAAATACCATAATCTAAGCTTTCCTAAGCACAGACGTGTTTTGACGCATCGAACCAGTCTCTGTCTGTAAAGCTTGGAGGTATAATCCGGTGTCCGGCCGGCTGTCTGCATGAATGTGCATTCGTCCGTCCGTCATGGATGCATGTATTGGTCAAAACGTTGTTTCTGTATGGAAGATTTATTTGAAAGTGGTCAAAAATACTAGGTACATAACTCTGGTCTGCTTATCTTAGTTATCTTAATTATTCCTTATTTAGTTCAGCGATTGTCTCAATTAATTTCAATTGTATCCATTTCAAACTTGGTTTGTAGGTAACTTATGACCTACACATTTGCAGTGCACCATTACCATAACTTTAGCATGCTGCGTTTAGAGTGTGTATATTTTTGTCTTTTCATGTTCTCACTTATTATATGACTTTCGCATGCAACACATGCGTTCCGTGAAATGCCCTTGTTTCGTTAATGAGTGTTTCCCAAGCGTTGTACTTTGTCCAGAGCGACTGACTGTCTGTCCGTCTTTGTGTTCATCAATCCGTCCGTCTGTCCGTTACGGTTTGCATTGGGTCAAAACTTTGTTTCTGTTTCGCGGATCCATTTCAAAGTCGTCACACGTATACATTGGGATTAAGAGATCGATGCAATATTTTGAACACAAATCTGATCTGGTTCTTTTAGGTGTAAAACTAATTTTTCATTTCTTCGGTTATTGTCTCAATAGATGTCCAATGTATCAATTTAAGACTTGTTGTATAGGAAACTCAGAGCTACAGATGTGCAGTGCAAAAGAAACATAACTCTAGCATGCTTTCGATTGTCTTTTATTTATCAGCATGATTACAATATACATTGTGAATCTTTAGTGATTTCTGAACTGGAAATATTTTAATTAAAGGTCGCTGCTCATTTTTTTGTCAATTTTTTTTTATTTTGTTTATACAAGAAAAGGGTCAAACTTTGATACATTAGGTATTTGTATTGTATAGGCAGGCAATATGTGTGCTTCGCACATTTTTGGTTTGGTTTGTTTAAAGGTCATTGTTTCAACAATGTTTGTCTATATTATCTATGCCATATATTTTCAACTTTCATATGCCCCTATACCATCAGCGCTTTCAGCGCTTTGATTATATAGTTAAAACCATATTTTTTTAATAACACCCACCGCTGCCACCATTTGTAACGTGTACCGGCGTTAATCCTTCGCGGGTCAACCATCCAGGCACTAACCGCGATGAACGTTGCTTAACTTTACACAAAGGTCAACCACTCTACCAACGTCGCTATAAAAGCCGGCTTTCACAGTTAGGCTTTAGAAGTGATATGTATACCTATACCTAGACCCCGTTCCCCGTGACATTAGGAAAATGGGATTTTTTTTCATACATGCGAAATTATTGTGCTAAATTATGCGATTTTAAGAATATATTAAGGTAAAAAAAAAAAAAAAAAAAAAAAAAAAAAAAGGACGCGCATGCGCAGACAAATGTTTACAATAATTTCGGGAGATCGAGGTCAACCATGCTGTTGGGGAAAGGTATTTTTGGTTTTCGTTTTACGTATTTATCTAAAAAACTATTGTTTTATTTATATCATATATTTAAAAGCGGATTTCGTGTTTTTCGAATCAAACAGTATTTCTTAAGCCATAAAAGACCCGGCCGGGTAGCTCAATTGGTAGCGTATCTGACTCGTGATCTGGAGGTCACGGGTTCGATACCCGGTTGCGGCGACATTCTTTCGGGCGATGTTTTCCATTGCCTCTCACCTCTGATCTATGTGAGAAAGTAGTCAGTGGCTTCGAAAGAATGTTGTGTAAGTACTGGTGTGGGAAAGCCAGGAAAACATGGGTAGGTGCACTGACCGCCGTGATATGACCAAAGCTGTTGAAAGCGGCGTCAAACTCCAAACAAACAAAATTAAGCCATAAAATGCTGATTCCCGCACCAATTGCTGCATCTTGCAGCAACTCTTGTTATATTTGTGTTTTTGTTTTTTTTAGTTTAGTCAAACAATTATCTATATAATATCGTTTACACGTAAATAAAATGAAGACACATACTGTTAATTCATCCGAAAACGAAATCGGTGTCGGAAAACTCGGTGCATGTACATTGGCAGTGAACTTGTTTTTGGCGAATAATCATCTTCGATCATTTGAATATCATGTACGATTAGGTACTGATTTACAAATACAAAAAGAGAATCATATCCCATATATTACAAACAACGTCAAGCAGCACGCCACTCGACACAGTAATCAGATAAAAACTTTGGATATATTGTATGTATATGAAACTACCATTTATCATGGTTTACATGTCATTGTCAAGTGTGGATAGCCCTCGGTGAACAATGTTTTGGTCGTTATAATGCTCAAAATAACGAATTCCATTTATAGCAGAAATATTGACAATCAATTGCTTGTGTGCGGTCTTAAACATTATCTTCAGTATAAATCAAAACGGTACCCGTAGGTGTCACGTCCTCCTCTCGTTGAAACTCTACAAAGACATGTATAGACGTATTAACCCTTTCAGCGCCGAATTGTCTAAAGTAGACTCTTTCATGTTCAAACTCGGACGACTCTATTTTCATGTTATAGAATTTTTGGAATATTTTTATAACTCACAGCTAAACAATGCAAATTTCAGGTGAGACAGCTCGTTACGAGCTGACTCACCTGAATCTGTATTGTTTGCAAAAAGCTCAATATTGCCTTTGGCGCTGAAAGAGTTAATCACATTAGGGAACTGTATAAAACGACTCAGATATGTCATAGCCACGATTCAAAGCCCCATCGTCCTGTTAGTATTCATTATAACCTCGTTAGACAAGAAAACAAAGGAGCGTACACGAATATTGTATTTTATTGATGTCAATGAATCCATCCTGTCAGGACGAATTAAGAGACAGAACGGTTCAACGTAATCTCATTTTCAATAAATAATCTATTGCGAATAATAACAGGATAACCATTCCTTAGAAACACGGAATATCATTTGACCACGACAGTCATAAAATGGTTGCGTTATGTTCACTGCTTTCATTTTCAAACTTTCTCATACGTGTTCCGACTTTAAAACAAGATTGAAGTGTTTTCCTACCTTGGCGCTCAGGTGTATTGATTGATTGATGTTTAACGCCACTTTCAACATTTGTCCAGTTACATCACGACATTTCCTGGGTATGTTACTACTGGTCAATTTATCCTGACACCAGCCACTCAGTCCTTATACTAACCCCGCATCCCTGAACGCCAAGAAGGGCATCCATTACTACCATTTTTAAGTTTTTGGTAAGACCCGACAGGGCATCGAACCCGCGACCTCCCGCTGGCGCTGGCGCTCAGGGTTGCATGGCTTGAACTACGACTGATGCATCTGTGTCAGGATAAATATTCCAGCAGTGCCGGTAATTCAACATAGGACCACGTCGTAATATGATTAAAATATTGTTCAAAGTAGCAACAAACTAACTACTAACAATACTGTTCCCATTGTCATGAAAGAGGAGAAAACAACAACATTATTTCCCAAAATGAAACCCCAACACATTTAGCACGGAATCCTTACTTTGATATATACTAGTACTGTGTAACTAAATAAGCCATGCTCTGTACCATCGTACATGTATATGCATATATATGAGCCGTTCCACGAGAAAACCAATATTATTGACTCAGCGTAATGTATCGACCCAGATCAGCCTGCGCAGTCCGCGCAGGCTAATCCGGGCCGACACATTCCGTCTCAGGGGTATAGAGGTATAGAGTAATGACTCCTGAAACAGAAAATCCACAGAAGGCGAAAAAGGTATGTTCGGTTTAGCCTTCGCGGCAGGCTTATGCTGATATGAGTCGATACTTTACGCAAAGTCAATAATGTTGGTTTTCTCACGGAATGGTTCATATATAAATATATATGGGGGGTGCGTGTGAGAGAGAGAGAGAGACCGTCTCCCTTGTGTATTAGTAGGAGCAATCGCCTCGGGAGTAGGAGACAGGGTTTGATTCATTGTCGTGTCATTCGAAAATGATTAACAATGGTAGAAGTGCATTAGATGCCTTGGCATTAAGAGTTGCGAGGAACTACAAGTAGTCATGTTAGTTTATCATAAACACGCCCTGATATGACTACAATGCTGTTGAGAGTGGTGTGAAACACCAAACAATCAAACAAATAATCCAACGTGTTACCAAGTTCATGAAAGAGGAAAAACATTGACATTTCCAAGACATTGTCTCAGAATGCCCTTTAATTCAAAGCCAAGGGCACCATTGGAAACATCGAAATTGCTTGGTCAATGAAAAGGAAAAATAAATCATTTGGATGAGAGACATTGAGTGATTAATACTTATTATCTTGTAGTTTAGCCCAAATCGGGTCAACTCTACCGGAAGAAATCCACAATTTCGGTCATGTAGAGCACAGAAGTCACGCCTACGCGTCGCACTGCATTGTGTCCTTAATATAACCTTAATATAACCTTAATATAACCTTAATACAACCACTATTTGCCATGGTCTTTTTCAGCGTATCCAAGGTAATTATTGGTCATCGTCTGTCGGTCAACATACATACAATCTGATAAAAATGCAAACTATTTATTCTTTGAACCTTCTAACTGCCAAATGTTTAATTTTTCCAAAAATTAAAACATTAAATTATTTTAGATGTATGTGTATGCATAATTCATTTTTTTTTCAAATTATAATATGGCATTAATTTGAGTAAGACATGAATTCATATTACATGTATATAGTTATACAATACAATTTCCATTTAAAATATATTGTAATGTAAATATACTGTTACTACAATGTACTATTCCATTCGTTTTGAGAATATTTAGTTTAGATACCTAATGTGGTCGGACGGTCACTTTATGCATTTCATAAGCTTTTTTGGGGGGCATTAGATTTATGTGTCCTGTATAAGAAAGCCTTATCGAACCAATGCAAATACAGATCATAAATTTAAATATCGCAGATGGTAACCCTCTCCCTTATAAAAGAAGCAGACGACTTTGTCAAGAATGGAAAATATCTACAAAAGAAGATACACGCGTACAAAAGACGTATGAATACCAGTAACTTCCGTATATAGTTTACATGCCTTTAATTTGCACAGTACACGCATACTAGATGACCCTTCTCTAAGCTTTCTCTCGCCAATTCAAAGAAGCCCGATCATGGGAAAATGGAGAATAAAAAAGAAGCAGACGACTTTGTAAAGAATGGAAAATATCTACAAAAGAAGTATAAATACACACGTACAATAAACATGCATTCTGCACAATCAAATTTCACAGTACACGCATACTAGATGACCCTTCTCTAAACTTTCTCTCGCCAATGTAAAGGAGCCCGATCATGGGAAAATGGACCAAACTGTCGTCTGTGAATGATTTTCAAATCAGCCTGTGTATCTACGTAGTATTATCATAACTAATCAGGGCTCTAGATAAGGAGCATTTGGCTTGTTCTAAAATCATTATTTCATCCGCTAACCCTATGTTGTGGGTTTTCAAAAGTACCTTTTGAGTACCCACAACATATGGTTTTGTTGGATAATAAGAAAATATATTGTAGGAAAAAGAGCTGTAAAACCCTCCTTATCCGGACATCTGTAACTTACTCAATGCGCCAGCAGTTTTAAAGCCATATTTGTAAGATATTCTCGAAAATTGTAGAAAATGATAAGATAATTCTGATCAGGTAGTGGACTCCGCTGTGGTCGAGTGGTTAGCGTCGGGGATTTCGAAACAGGGTGTCCCGGGTTCGAGGTACTACGGTCATGGTGAAGTGCCTTTGGGCAAGGCACATTTTCTAGCCTAATACTGGTTAAATTAAATTAAACCGTTTGTTTACCCAGGGATCATGAATAAGGTGAACTGTCGCCGTGATATAACTGAAATAATGTTGAAAGCGGCGTAAAACCTCAATAAATAAATAAACTGATCAGGTAGTACATTGTTCGCAAATGGACTGTTCAGCATTTTTCCATGGACAGGCTCAGATGCTCATTCTATTTCGAGGGCTTGGTGTGAAACGGTTGTAACTAAGCACCTATTTTGAAAACCCTGGTTTAGGGGCAATTTTGACTCCTGTGTAAACAATGCAAATTTAGGTGCCATTGCTCAGAACGAGCAATGGCACCTAAATTTCCATTGTTTACCAAGATAAGTGATTTAACGCTTATAAAGAGTTTATGGCGAGGTGAATAACCTTGGTAAAAAAAAATACCAATTTTAGTTACAACTGTTTCACGCCAAGCCCTCGATTTGCTTGAAAGAACAGAGTGTCTGGTTTATATCAAACCCATTGGCAACATTTCAAAACTATGAATCGATTGGTCAATGACTGTGGAAGTAGGAATCATTAGGTCGTGAGACAGTGAGTGATTAATTCTCTTTATCCTGTAGTTAGGTCCGAATGAGGTCAATACTGCTAATGGAATACCGCATGTACCAATATTTAGAAGCCAAGACAAAGGAGAGTCGGCTGGTTTTCACACTTTTCATATATTCCATTGGCACAACATCGATTGTTAATATACGAAAGACTTGGAATTTGTATTTAACTCCTTTGATTTAAAAATATGCTACTTGTGTAATTATTGGTCGTGTCAATTTGTTTTGTTTGCTTGTTTGTCTAATTGTTTGATGATATACGCCGCATCCTAGAATATTTCAGGTATATCATGGTGTTTCCTGGGTCAGTTACCATTTTATCCTCAAACCAGCGAGTCAATCGTAAAGTTTACCCACCATCCTACAATTGTTAATGTCTTTAGTATGACAAACCTTGGATCAAAAGCTCGACATCCCGCACCGAGGCGGGCGCTGTACCATTACACAGCCAATGCAGTAATTAAAAAACCCACACATACCATTCAATAAAAAACAAGATAACGGGCATTCATTTGTTATACACGGCGAGTCAACTTACTTTTCCATTTATTTCCTCAAAATCATGAACACTATATTTTGAATAAACTTGTGTTGATAAGCAAACTACTTGGTTACGGTAGTTAAGTCATTTGATATAAAACAATGCTACGTGTGATGATATTGTCTGCGTAGATTGAACTGTCGATTTTATGAATATATAAAAATGTGTCAATATATTATATGTTCCTATGTAAACTGACCTTGAAATATATTCTTGATGTGAGAGTACAATCTCCACGGACAATACAACTTTAGTACAAGTTACAAGTATGTACTACGTTTTGTATGATCGTAGTTTAACCATGTTTCCAAAAGACTTTATTTTGTCGAAATATATATTTGTTTACAAAGTCAATATTGTGTATGTGGATAAGAGTATCACCTGAAATCAGCATTGTTTGCCTTTTAGTTACCAAAATAGTCCAAAACTTTCATAAATTGAGAAATGGACACACCGACTTTGAACATGGAAGAGTCTACTTTAAACAATTCGGCGCTGAAAGGGTTAAAACTTAAATGGCGAATTCGGCTAATAAACTCCGAACAACATGTTTATTGTGTAAATCTTAATACATCAAGCGATAAACGTACGATGTGTTAGTTCTTATTCCACGACTTAACCTCTTTCAGCCCCAGTGGCAATATATCGTAACGAGTTTTCGTGAGGAAAAGAGTCCACGGCTTTTGGACAAGGAATTGTCTATTTTTGAAAATACGGCGCTAAACGGGTTAAAGACTGAAGGTCGACAACAAATCTATTCAGTTTTACAGCATCTTGTCAGCAATCGCATTATGTACGATGTTTGAATTCTGAAAGAGTCATGTAAAGTATTATCAAGAAATAATAAGTCAAATTATTAGACCCTGTGTCAATTGATTGACAGCTTTGACAATTAATGGACTAGCCGGACATTGTTTCGGAAGTAAAGTCTATCTAGACTTCTGAAGCCGGAGGGGGCGTATTTGATAGAGACTGATCAATAGTGTAATTCAATTCCGTTACCCGGCAAATACCAAAGACTTTGAAAATGGTAGAAATGGCTTCCCTCCTTTGCGCTTAAAAGTTACTTGGATATCATTACATCTGGTGCATCGGTGTCAGGATAGGTAATGGCGGTTGTAGTAAATATATACTAAGACAATCATACATGACGAAGCTTAGACAAGCCAACGATGACTATCATCTTCGAGACAAACAGCAACAAGTCATCATATCCAGGCTATGCACTGAACACTACATGCTTTCTTGCACATATGCCTTTAAAGTTCATGCTGTCCCCTATCACTTCAAAGCTTATGTGGCATGGAACAACAACTTGCAGAGTATATACTACAATAGTGCTCCCTGCTAGAACATCATAGAAAAGATGTCGAGTATGCAGAAAAGCCTGTACGACAGGATGGAGGAATTAAGAATACGGCGTCCTTCATCGATGTGAGCGGTGTGACAGTGTAGACGCACGAACGCAAAGAAGAAGAAGATGCCGATCAAACAATTACACTTGGACATCACACCTTTCCATCAATATATGTTCATATTAAATCACACATGATGTGTTTATCTTAGGTCCTGCAACTATCAGGGAAGCATACAGTCGCTGCATTGTTGTTCGTGCGAGCGCCCGTCCGTTAATCCCGTTTTCGTGTCAGAGCTTTTTCACAGCAACTCTAGTCTGAAATGCAATGGTCGGTTGTGGGAAGATTTAGTGAAAATATCTGCGCCCACCTTGTTCAGATTCCAAAGTTGTGACGGAGATATGATTCTTTTGTTTTATAAGACATTTGCAAATAGAATAAGGGGATGGGACGGTGTTAATTAAGCTCCATGACACATTCGCAGTCATTAGACGTGACACCGAAAAACAATTTAGACAACTCTCAATGTATCAATTTGGTGTCGAACTCCAGATTATAGATGGAATAAGCAAAGTTTTAAAACTTTTTTTAAGACATTTTCGAATCATTATTCTGGGACAAAATCAGAGTAATAATTTCACTTTCCAGCACAATAAACATCTAAATCATTTATTCTTCATGTTTACTGGGTAGATATACCCAGTAAGCCAAATTTTGTATATTTTCATGACTTTTAATTGACTTGTTTTTCACCATTTACTGCCAAAATAGTTTTGAACTATTTATTACTTTCTTTTTTGTCACTATAAGTAATTTTTCAGAAGTTTCAACATTTAAAATTGTGATCTCCATCTGGAGCTTAACACCTTCAACACGATATAGTACTCTCTTAAGATATGTTTTCAGCAACATTTGCCCTTTTTTTCTTCGTTAACAATAGCGTTCAGAAGAGTTTAAACATAGTGTTAAAAATACACTGGCTCAAGTCAATCAATTTTTTACTATCATATTTGTTTTTGACAAATTTGCATCAGGCGTCAAAATACATTTTATTCAAGGAAACCAATTATAAACGCTATTTGACCGAACATATATGAAAATGTCACTCATGTAGTTGCAGCTGTCAACGTAAACAGTGTTGAAATAAAGTTGTTAAATCTCCCAGACCATATAGTTAGGTTGAAACTCCTTTATATTAATTTATATTGTATATCACAAGCCAATTTGTTAGATGTTATACTTGTTTTGAGAATGTCCAGGTTTTGCATCGTGGATTTAATGACCGGTTTCTTTTTTAAAATCTAGACGCACTGCGTGACATAAATAACACGTTAAAGTCTCATATGTATAACTTAATATGCAGTACTTGGACTGCTATCGAATTTATTTAAATAGTTGCTTTGGATAACATACAATGTTATCGTTATCAATGAGTTCGTCGGATGGTCTGCTTTCTTTTAGAATGTTCAGGGTTTTTTTCCCAGTATGGATTGAATTACTGGTTCTCTTTTTATGATATAGAGGTAATGTCTGACATACATTACATGGTAATGGCCCATATGTGATATTTCAAATGCATCATTTGGACGGATTGTATACATTTTCAATTTAATACAGTCCTTCCACTTTTTTTAAATGTCATCGTTAAGAATGAGTTATGAAGCCCTGATAATCTGCTTCTTTTGAAAATGTCCAGGTTGTTCAGTATGAATTTAATGAATGGTTCCTTTTTCGATTCCCAAGTTTAACTTTAATATTTAATAGATATTTTTTCATATGCAATATTTGAACTGTTTTCACACTTTTACTATGTTACCGTTATGAATGAATATATCGGGTCATTTGATTCCTGGTTTTTCATTATGAATTTAGTTCTCTTTGTATTCTTAATATTTTTTCTCCCATAAATTACATGGTCAAACATTTCATATCAAATACCTCATAAACTAAATGTTTCAACTAAATTTAAACATTTCATAACAACCCTTTCTTTCTTTCAAGGTTATCGTTATGAATAAATTCCTTCTATTTCAAACTGTCCACGATCTTTTTCAATCCGTGTTAACTCTTTCAGCGCCGAATTGCTTTAAGTAGACTTTTCCATGGTCAACATCGGCCGTCAACTAAACGGAAAACAATGCTGATTTCCGGTGAGCCAGCTCGTTACGAGATGTCTCACCTGATATTGTATTGTTGGCGAAAGCCTCAATATTGCCATTGACGTTGAAAGAGTTAAACGCATAGTTATTATTATTTTCTAGATATATTGGCTTATATTAATTATATTTTAGACATTTCAGATTAACCATTGCTCTTTCAACTTTCAATGATATCGTCATACATAAAATTCTAGTATATCAGATTGTATTCTTCCTTTAAGAACGTCGAGAGATTTCAGCGTGAATTAAATGATTGGTTCTCATTGTATTTGAGATATATTGTCTGTCATAATTAATATGTATGGAAATGTTTTAATCAAATACTTCATATGCAGTATCAAGATTGGTTTTAAACACTTCCAATTCCTCAAAAGTACTTTCAGCTTTCAATGTAATCGCCATTATTATGAATAAATACTTGTACATTGAACTATCTGCTCTTTTTATGCCCCCGGAATCATAGATTCGGTGGGCATATAGTTTTTTGGCCTGTCTGCACGTCTGTCTGTCTGTCTGTCTGCACAAAAAAAACTTTAACCTTGACCACTACTTTTGAACCATAACAGGTACGGCTACCATGTTTCACATGTGTATTCCTTGTGACATGACCTTTCTGTCAGTACCAACATTTTTGACCTTGCGACCTTGACCTTTGACCTAGATGTTGCCATTCTCAAAAAAAACTTTAACCTTGGCCATTACTTTTGAACCATAACAGGTACGGCTACCATATTTCACATGTGTATTCCTTGTGACATGACCTTTCTGTCAGTACCAACATTTTTGACCTTGCGACCTTGACCTTTGACCTAGATGTTGCCATTCTCGAAAAAAACTTTAACCTTGGCCATTACTCTTGAACCATAACAGGTACGGCTAACATATTTCACATGTGTATTCCTTGTGACATGATCTTTCTGTCAGTACCAACATTTTTGACATTGCGACCTTGACCTTTGACCTAGATGTTGCCATTCTCGAAAAAAACTTTAACCGTGGCCATTTCTTTTGAACCATGACAGGTAGGGCTACCATATTTCACATGTGTATTCCTTGTGACATGACCTTTCTGTCAGTACCAACATTTTTGACCTTGCGACCTTGACCTTTGACCTAGATGTTGCCATTCTTGAAAAAAACTTTAACCTTGGCCATTACTTTTGAACCATAACAGGTACGGCTACCATATTTCACATGTGTATTCCTTGTGACATGACCTTTCTGTCAGTACCAACATTTTTGACCTTGCGACCTTGACCTTTGACCTAGATGTTGCCATTCTCGAAAAAAACCTTTAACCTTGGCCATTACTTTTGAACCATAACAGGTACGGCTACCATATTTCACATGTGTATTCCTTGTGACATGACCTTTCTGTCAGTACCAACATTTTTAACCTTGCGACCTTGACCTTTGACCTAGATGTTGCCATTCTCAAAAAAACCTTTAACTTTGACCATTACTCTTGAACCATAACAGGTACGGCTAACATATTTCACATGTGTATTCCTTGTGACATGACCTTTCTGTCAGTACCAACATTTTTGACATTGCGACCTTGACCTTTGACCTAGATGTTGCCATTCTCGAAAAAAACTTTAACCGTGGCCATTTCTTTTGAACCATGACAGGTAGGGCTACCATATTTCACATGTGTATTCCTTGTGACATGACCTTTCTGTCAGTACCAACATTTTTGACCTTGCGACCTTGACCTTTGACCTAGATGTTGCCATTCTTGAAAAAAACTTTAACCTTGGCCATTACTTTTGAACCATAACAGGTACGGCTACCATATTTCACATGTGTATTCCTTGTGACATGACCTTTCTGTCAGTACCAACATTTTTGACCTTGCGACCTTGACCTTTGACCTAGATGTTGCCATTCTCGAAAAAAACCTTTAACCTTGGCCATTACTTTTGAACCATAACAGGTACGGCTACCATATTTCACATGTGTATTCCTTGTGACATGACCTTTCTGTCAGTACCAACATTTTTAACCTTGCGACCTTGACCTTTGACCTAGATGTTGCCATTCTCAAAAAAACCTTTAACTTTGACCACTACTTTTGAACCATAACAGGTACGGCTACCATATTTCACATGTGTATTCCTTGTGACATGACCTTTCTGTCAGTACCAACATTTTTGACCTGGCGACCTTGACCTTTGACCTAGATGTTGCCATTCGAGGGCATCAGTGTTTCACAAACACATCTTGTTTATAGATGTGTTGCATGGTGTTTGCACCGCTTTCAACCAAGTTGCCGTTATGTCAATGCCTGGGAATGTTACAAATAATACTAGACCATTTATGCTGAAGCCGGCGTATCAGTCGTTATGTTTATCCCACAACCCTGAACGGCAAGGACGGGACGCTTATTACTACATTTTGTAAAGTATATACTATGACCAGGTCGGTATCGAACCGCGACTACCCGAACCCTAGGCGGACGCTATATGGTTCATATTATAATGTACTGGATAAAGTGTTCAGTGAATGTCTGGTTCTTCTTGTATTCTTGATATATTCTCTGACATAGATAACATGGTTAACCTTCATGTTTGATACCAAATATCGTATAGTTGATGCAAGACTACACGTAACTGCATTTCGTGTCTAGATGGAGTTACAATAGTGTTGCGTGAAGTTATCAGCATGCAGTATTTATACTGGTGATAAACATTTCCAATTTATCAGTCACTACTGTACAGCATCCAATATTATCGTTATGAATAAATGTTAGCCCTATTTACTTTACTAGACTTCAACGTTTTCCCACATACGTAGAACAAATATGTAGGGGACGACTTTGTCAAGGCTAGTATTTCTCTATCAAAATAGTATAATTAATAAATAGTGTTAAAAGCATTGTGGCAAAGGGATATTTACTTATGACGAGCAATTTATCCTTTTGTCACATTGTTAACAAAAATACATGTCTTGGTTTGGACGATTTTAAGCAGCAATTGCGATCAAAGTAGACAAAGATCAGCCTGAACATTTGTGCAGTCTAATATTGGTCTACAACTTTCGCAATCTATATATCGGTAAAGCAAAGACAACCCAATGCATATAGTTGCTATTCCAGACTTTTTACTTTTATTTCTGCAAAAGAGAAACACTTTTGGCATCGTTAATGAGCAACGTTCCGGAGTCAACAAACTTCACAATTAATAAACGGTTTTAGCAGTTACTAAGTTCCTAATGACACTGACACCTCCGCCGAAACAAAACTCCGCCAAAACAAATAGTTCTAAGCGGAGTCATTTTCATGTCAAAGAGATGATGTGATCATAGAACGGAAAGTACTAGTGGGTCTAAGCACGGGAAGCCCAATTTCATTAAAACCGAACAAATCCTTTGCTAAACTCGAAACAGAGATATATTACAACGATTTGTCTTACGCAGTGATAGATGTTACAGTAACAGTTATTCGATGAGAAGATTAAATACGGCTAACGGATCGTTCAAATAATATAATCCACGGGAAAGGCCCTTAATTCAAACAAATCATTACCACCTGGAGCGTTAAGATCGTTCGTAAAGTTTTATGTTTGTATCATGAAAGTTATGTCAAATTGGTATTTTACTGACATTTTTCGCAGGTTTCCACTTCTGTGAAATGTCAATTGTGCATTTGAAATACAACAAAACATTGCCAACTGTTTATAGGTTTCCACTTTTGTGAAATGTCAATTGTGCATTTGAAATACAACAAAACATTGCCAACTGTTTATAGGTTTCCACTTTTGTGAAATGTCAATTGTGTATTTCAAATGTAAAAACACCTGTTAAAGTTACTCACACGACTATTTGTATTTTGCTACGAGCCGCGTGAAAAAAATATATCTCGCGAGACCAAAGACCGAGAGCAGTGTCAATTTTTCCACATTCCTCGTGGCAAAATACAAAGCCGCAATATGCTCTTCTAACATAATTTCCCGTTTAATACATACCTATCGTAAATATGAAGAAGAGAAAAAAAATAAAATGTAGATGTTATTTATAATAAGATAACATATTTTACACAATGCAATGAAATACAATTCATACGGACGTCAACATTCTTCAGTTCGAATGGCATGACATTAAATTTCAATGATGTCAAATCATTATTTCTGGTATCGTATTTGTAATACATGACCATCGTCCAGCTTCTTCTAGTATATGGCGTGCCTTTTTAAATGTATTTTCACGAAAAAGGGTTCAGGTAGATAGTTAACTCAATGCACTCAAGACGTTTTCTGCATGACAAATTCGGTCAACAAAACATTCATTATATTCAGAAGATGATGCTACGTTTTGACATAAAATTTAAACGAAACATTTCTGCTGGTTAGAAATAAGTGATTGATTAGTCTCAAGCGATTAGTCTCAAGCGATTTATGAGTCCGGGAATGTCTTGTATATTTTAGGAGAGAAGAGAACAGACGTCTCTAGCACATAAATTTAAACGACTGCGCCACATACTCTCCCCGGGCCCTGACATAACGACGAGTGATTGCTGTCTGATATTTATGAGGTACCCTAGTTCTATTTGAGTCGGGGTACCTGAAAACCAGCCATACGGTATTGGTCTACACTGTTCACAACAGGCGTCTTGAATGCTTCTTTAACTAACAGGCGAAATGTAAAGAGCACGACGATACTCATTAAGCAGGGCCAGCCCTGGCTCAAAAAATGTTTGAGCCAATGCTTCAGCCATTTTACAAAGACTTGAGCCATTTTTGAGACATCTGAGCCATACAAAATATTTCTTTGCAAGTTGATAGAGAGAGACAAAATACCTTATCATAGTTCACATTTATCTAAATGTTCATTTAGATGAGAATTTTACTGCAAACATAATGTTATTCATAATAAAAACTTTATAAAAAAACAGGGAACTAAATTAATATATGCTTTCGTTACTTTATTTGTCACATGATTGCTTAATGATTGTTGAAATCATAACAAAAAAAAGTAAAAAAATATAAGGGGTACGATCTTTTTCATACACCCTGTACTTTTTTTTCTTTTTTGGAATAGTCTCGTGTGACACTGATTTCCTTCTGCAGCTGTATGAAGTAGATTGTAAACAAACTGTGACGTCATTGAACTACATGTTAACTTATACGTGCGTGAAGAAAAAAAGTATCAAAAATAAATGAATGGACGATACAGATTTGGTAAACCTCTATAGTGATTTCGATTTATAATTATTTTGTTTGTCGTTTTAAATTGATTAATTTAAGATATGCCGATGCACTTTTTTCAACAATGTTTTAGTCATAGCACGGCGAACAGTTTAACGACCTGGATTCCCACACCAGTACGCCACACAGTTGTCTATCCTAGAAAATGCCTGCTTCTCCACTTATATACTTAGCCCCTTGGTGGAGGACGATGAGGCTGGTCGCATTTTCTTTTGTCAGACGTCGGATAAAATGATTGCCGAGCTGTGGTTCAAATTAACAAGCCACGAAGTGACAGCCCGCTTCGCTACCGACTAAGCGACCGGGGCTCGGTACAGTGAGTGCAACCGAATGTCCAATGATTCCTTTATATATGCATCCCAGTGTACATACCATGGCACGTTAATATATGAGCCAGTGCATGGAAAAAGGTTCAAGTTTAAATTCATGAAAATTGTAGGTTCAGATCAGCCTGTACAACTACTTCGTCTTATCTAACAAGTTTGTGTAAATAATATGTGAAAAGTGTTGATCTTATTCAGTTTATTTTGTGGTAAAACATAATTCACAAGTAATATTTTCTTGCAAATTGTTGCCAAAATGACACAGGAATTTGTACTGACAAAAATGAAATTAAATAGACAATTATAATAATATTTAAAATGATACAATACAAATGTATAAACATACATGTATTGGTATTGAAAATGGTTCCATCATATCCAATATTGAACACAAAAAAATAATATGACATTTGGTGATAACAATTTTGGCTTGAATTTGCCAATATGGTTTAAAATGTGATGTGTCTGTAAGGTAGGGAGACACTTATTAATCACTTATCTGCCGTATGTCTTTGTATCTGTGCGAACGCTCGATGTCTAGGGTGGTCATACATGTGGCATAAAACAACAGAAAACAATGGAATTCGTTTTCCATAAAGCTACATAAAGCCACTTTTTGTAATTAGTCCTAATTCATTTGTTTGAACACAAAGGATGTACTACCTGATGGGATCAATCGTAAGGGTGTCTGGCCGTCCGTCAATCACGCTTTTCAATATTGGGGCATAACTTTGTTTGCGTTTGTCATTTTCAATGCAAAGTGGCAATACGTATACCTTGCGATCAGGAGCATTGAGCGATACAGAGAACATAAATACAGAAAGCTTATTATCTTAAATGTTTTCTCCCTTTTTCATTTTTAGACAGTCAATTTTCTCACTTACTATCCAATTTTCGGAGTAGACGCATGTCTTCAAGAACGTTCTTGCTGTACTTGTTTTTTCCGAAACCATTCTGGACTCAACACGATTTACAAAGTAGGTCTGACATGGTTTATACCATTTTATCCAATAATATCGAGCTTCTCCTAGTTTAAGCTTACGCCTCGGTGGTTGAGTGGAAGATCGTCTGCCTCAGGCGTGGGAGGTCGCGGGTTCGTTCCACGGTCGGGTCACACCAAATACCTTTACATTGGCAGTAACGGCTGCCTTCTTTGGCGCTCAGGATTACGGGGTTACCATTACGACTGACTGGCTGGTGTCAGGATAAAAGGACCAGTAGTACTGGTAACTTACCCAGGAAACACCGTGATCTAACTGCAAACGCGTTGTAAATGGCGTACAACACGAAACAATCATTGCATCAATCTTGTTTAAGATCATCTTGTTTGAGTAATATTTTCGACGTTTTCTGTAAAACCGTGAATGATTTATGCCTTTGACCCAGGGCGTTACACAGGGGAATATACTGTACAAACCTAAGACGTTATTATTTAGAGTATAGAACCTTGTTGTTAGGGACATGCCATCAATGCTTTCCAGATACAGTTTAGCGCATCTGTAGCAGAGGACTCTTTAAAACATTATAGAAAAAATAGCTTTGACAGCTTTGACACTAATGGACTAGCCTGACATTGTTTCGAAAGTAAGTCTGTCTAGACTTCTGAAGCCGGAGGGGGCGTATTTGGTAGAGACTGATTGATAGTGAAATTCAATTCCGTTATCCGGCAAATACCAAAGACTTTGACTTTGCTCTCGAAGTTACTTGGATATCAGAACATCGGTGTCAGGATAAATAATGGCGGTAGTAGTAAATACATATTATGACATTCATACATGTGGACACTGATGAAGCGTGGCTATGCACTGAACATTACATGCTTTCTTGCACATATGCATTTAAAGTTCATGCTGTCCCCTATCACTTCAAAGCTTATGTGGCATGGAACAACAATTTGCAGAGTATATACTACAATAATGCTCCCTGCTAGACCATGATAGAAAAGATGTCGAGTATGCAGAAAAATATGTACGACAGGATAGAGGAATTAAGGAGACGGCGTCCTTCATCGGTGAGGCCGGAGTGACAACGTAGACGCGTGAACTCAAAGAAGAAGAAGATGCCGTTCAAACAATTACACTTGTACAATACACCTTTCCATCAATATAAGTTTATAAACTTTATATTAAATCGCACTTGATGTGTTTATCTTAGAACCCGCAACTACCAGGAAAGCATACAGTCGACGCATTGTTGTTCGTGCGAGCGACCGTCCGTTTGTCTCGTTTTCGTGTCAGAGCATTTTCACAGCAACTCTAGACTGAAATTCAATAATTTTTGTGGAAAGATTTAGTACTTAGAGCAGATATCTACGCCCACCTTGTTCAGATTCCAAAGTTGTGACGGAGATATGATTTTTTGTTTTTATAAGACATTTGCAAATAGTGTAAGGGGGTGGGAGGGTGTTAATTAAGCTCCATGACACATTCGTAGTATAAACATCGAGGGCTTGGCGTGAAACGGTTGTAACTTAAAACCTATTTTGAAAACCCTGGTTTAGGGGCAATTTTGACCCCTTTGTAAACAATGCAAATTTAGGTGCCATTGCTCAGAACGAGCAATGACACCTAAATTGCCATTGTTTACCAAGAAAAATGAAGACTTTATAGCGAGGTGGTAAAAATAATACCGATTTTAGTTACAACCGTTTCACGCCAAGCCCTCGACATGACGTGACACCGAAGAACAATCTAGGCAACTCTCACTGTATTAATTTGACTTACTTAACATGATAAAGTATTCTCTTAAGATATGTTTTTCAGCACCATTTGCTCTTTATGTCTTCGTTAACAATAGCGTAAAACGTTTCTGAGATATTTTAAATACCAATTATAATTTACCTCATATTGAACGTGTTGAATTGTAGAAATTGGAAAATGGGAAATAGTTCCAAGGTTTTGAAGAAGCGTTCAGAAGAATTTAAACATAGTGTTAAACATACACTTTCTCATGTGAATCAATTTCTACCATCCAATTTTTTTTTTAAATTAGCATCAGGCGTCAACATTCATTTTATTCAAAGAAAACCGATTATAAGCGTCATTTGACCAAACATATATGAACGTGTCACTCATGTAGTTGAAGCTATCACAGTAAACAGTGTTAAAGTAAAGTTGTTAAATCTCCCAGACCATATAGTTAGGGCGTAACTCATTGTATTATTAATTTATATGGTATATCACAAGCCAATTTTTTGGATTCTTTACTTCCTTCGAGAATGTCCAGGTTTTGCAGTTAGAATTTAATGACAGGTTTCTTTATTAAAATCTAGACGTACTGCGTGACAATAATAACACGTTAAAGTCTCATATGTATAACTTAATATGCAGTACTTGGACTGCTATCGAATTTATTTGAATAGTTGCTTTGGATAACATACGATGTTATCGTTATCAATGAGTTCGTCGGATGGTCTGCTTTCTTTTAAGAATGTTTCAGGTTTTTTCTCTCCCAGTATGAATTGAATTACTGGTTCTCTTTTTATGATATAGAGGTAATGTCTGACATACATTACATGGTTATGTCCCATATGTGATATTTCAAATGCATCATTTGGACGGATTGTATACATTTTCAATTTAATACAGTCCTTTTCCTATTTTAAATGTCATCGTTATGAATGAGTTCCCCTGATAATCTGCTTCTTTTGAAAATGTCCAGGTTGTTCAGTATGAATTTAATGAATGGTTCCTTTTTCGATTCCCAAGTTTAACTTTAATATTTTATAGATATTTTTCATATGCAATATTTGAACTGTTTTCACACTTTTACTATGTTACCGTTATGAATGAATATATCGGGTCATTTGATTCCTGGTTTTTCATGAATTTAGTTCTCTTTGTATTCTTGATATATTTTCTGCCATAAATTACATGGTCAAACATTTCATATCAAATACCTCATAAACAGTATTTCAACTAAATTTAAACATTTCATAACAACCCTTTCTTTCTTTCGAGGTTATCGTTATGCATACATTCCTAAGAGTATTCCTTCTATTTCGAACTGTCCACGATTTGTTTCAATCCGTGTTAACTCTTTCAGCGCCGAATTGCTTTAAGTAGACTTTTCTATGGTCGACATCGGGCGTCAACTAAACGGAAAACAATGCTGATTTCCGGTGAGCCAGCTCGTTACGAGCTGAATCACCTGAAATTGTATTGTTGGCGAAAACCTCAATATTGCCATTGACGTTGAAAGAATTAAACACATAGTTATTATTGTTTTCTAGATGTATTGGCTGATATTATTTATATTTTAGACATTTCAGATTCATCATTGCTCTTTCAACTTTCAAGGATATCGTCATAAATAAAATTCTAGTATATCAGATTGTATTCTTCCTCGTCGAGACATTTCAGCGTGAATTAAATGATTGGTATATTCGAGATATATTGTCTGTCATAATATATATGGAATTTTTTAATCAAATACTTCATATGCAGTATTAAGAAAGATTTTAAACACTTCAAATTCCACAAAAATACTTTCAGCTTTCAATGTAATCGCCATTATTATGAATAAATACTTGTACATTGAACTATCTGCTCTTTATTATAGATGTGTTGCATGGTGTTTGCACCGCCTTCAACCAAGTTGACGTTATGTCAAAGCCTGGGAATGTTAAAAATGATACTAGACCATTTATGCTGAAGCCGGCGTATCAGTCGTTATGCTTATCCCACAACCCTGAACGGCAAGGACTACATTTTGTAAAGTATATACTATGACCAGGTCGGTATCGAACCGCGACCACCCCCACCCTAGGCGGACGCTATATGGTTCATATTAGTTTGATTGATTGATTGAATGGGGTTTAACGCCGTTTTTAACAATTTCTCAGTTATATCACGGCGGCCAGTTCACCTACTCATGCATTTCCTGGTTTTCTCACACCAGTACTCCACACAACAATCTTCCCAAGCAACTGGCTGCTTTTCCACATAGACTTAGCCTATTGGTGGAAGACGAATGACGCATGTCGCATTGACTTTTGTCAATCCTCGGAAAGAAAGTTGGCCGAGCCGGGATTCGAACTCCCAACCCCTGGATTGACAGCCTGCGTCGCTACCGGACTGAGGTTCATATTAGAATGTACTGGATAAAGTGTTCATTAAATGTCTGGTTCTTCTTGTATTCTTGATCTATTCTCTGACATTGATAACACGGTTAACCTTCATTTTTGATACCAAATATCGTTTGGTTGATGCTAAATTATAGGTAACTGTATTTCGTTACGAGATGAAGTTACAGCAGTGTTGCGTGAAGCGATCGACATGTAGTATTTAGACTGGTGATAGACATTTCCAATTTATCATAGTCACTACTGTACAGCAATATTATCGTTATGAATAAATATGAGCCCTGTTATGCTTTACTATACTTCAACGTTTTCCCTCATACGTACAACAAATATATAGGGGACGACTTTGAAAAAACAAAATAGTCACAAATTTAATATTTCTCTATCAAAATAGTATAATTAATAAATAGTGTTAAACAGCATTGTGGCAAAGGGATATATTGCTTATGACGAGCAATTTATCCTTTTGTCACATTGTTTACATGTCTTGATTTGGACGATTTTAAGCAGCAATTGCGATCAAAGTAGACAAAGATCAGCCTTCGCATTCGTGCAGTCTAATATTGGTCTACGACTTTCGCAATCTATATATCGATATAAAGCAGAGATAACCCAATGCATATAGTTTCTATTCCAGACTGTTTACTTGTATATCTGCAAAAGAGAAACACTATTAGCACCGATATTGAGCAACGTTCCAGAGTCAACAAACTTCACAATTAATAAACGGTTTCAGGAGTTACTAAGTTCCTAATGACACTGACATCTCCGCCGAAACAAAACTCCGCCTAAACAAGCGGAGTAATTTCCATGCCAAACAGATGATGTGATGATAGAACTGAACGTACAAGTGGGACAAAGCACTGGAAGCCCAATTTCATTAAATCCAAACACATCTATTGCCAAACTTGAAACAGAGATATATTACAACGATTTGTCTGACGCAGTGATAGATGTTACAGTAACAGTTATACATACGGCTAACGAATCGTTCAAATAATATAGTTCACGTGAAAGGCCGTTAATTCAAACAAATCATTACCACCTGGAGCGTAAAATGAATGAATGTATATTGTTTGATGGCGCATCGACAGCTAAGGTCATTTAGCGCGTAATTAAATTTAATTATTCATGATCCCTGGGTAAACAAACCAGTACTAGGCTAGAAAATGTGCCTTGCCCAAGGGCACTCCACCATGACCGTAGTGCCGCGACTGGGGATCGAACCCGGGACACCCGGTTTCGAAATTCCCGACGCTAACCACTCGACTACAGCGGATTCCTTCTGGAGCGTAAAGGTCGTTTGTAAAGTGTTATGTTTGTATCATGAAATTTATATACATTAGATTTCCATTTTTGTGAAATGTCAATTGTGCATTTGAAATACAACAAAACATTGTCAACTGTTTTTAGGTTTCCACTTTTGTGAAATGTCAATTGTGTATTTCAAGTGTAAAAACACCTGTTAAGTTAACTCACTAACGACAATCGCTTTGTATTTTACTACGGGCTGCGTGATAAAAAATATATCTCGCGAGACCAAAGATCGAGAGCAGTGTCAATTTTCCCACATTCCTAGTCGCAAAATACAAAGCCGCAATATGCTCTTCTAACATAATTTCCCGTTTAATACATACCTATCGTAAATATAAAAAAGAGGAAAAAAAATCAAATGTAGATGTTCATAAGGACGTCAACATTCTTCAGTTCGAATGGCATGACACCAAATTTAAATGACGTCAAATCATCATTTTTGGTATCGTATTTGTAAAACATGACCATTATTGTTTTAATCTTTCTTGTAGTATATGGCGTGCCTTTTTAAATGTATTTTCACGGAAAAGGGTTCAGGTAGATAGGTAACTCAATGCATTCAAGACGTTTTCTGCTTGAAAAATTCGGTCCACAAAACATTCATTATGTTGAGAAGATGATGCTACGTTTTGACATTAAATTTAAACGAAACATTTCTGCTGGTTAGAAATAAGTGATTGATTAGTCTCAAGCGATACGCAACCTTGTGTGATTTATGAGTCCGGGAACGTCTTGTATATTGTAGGAGAGAAGAATACAGACGTCTCTAGCACATAAATTTAAAGGACTGCTCCGCATATTCTCCGCGGGCCCTGACATAACGACGAGTGATTGCTGTCTGATATTTATGAGGTACCCTAGGTCTATTTGAGTCGGGGTACCTGAAAACCAGCCGTAAGGTATTGGTCTACACTGTTCACCGGGGGCGTCTTGAATGCTTCTTTAACTAACTGGCGAAATGTAAAGAGCACGACGATACTCATTAAGATATGCCGATGCACATTGTTCAACAATGATTTAGTCATAGCACGGCGACCAGTTTAACGACCTGGATTCCCACACCAGTACGCCACACAGTTGTCTTTCCCCAGGATATGCCTGCTTCATCACTTAGATACTTAGCCCCGTGGTCGAGGACGATAAGGCTTGTCGCATTTTCTTTTGTCAGACGTCGGATAGAATGATTGCCGAGGTGTGGTTCAAAACATGAAGTGACAGCCCGCTTCGCTACCGAGTAAGCGACCGAGGCTCGGCACAGTGATTGCAACCAAATGTCCAATGATTTCTTTTTATATGCATCCCATTATACATACCATGGCACGTTGATATTTAAACCAGTGCATGGAAAAAGATTCAAGTTTAAATTCATGAAAATTGTACGATAAGGCTTGTCGCATTTTCTTTTGTCAGATGTCGGATAAAATGATTGCCGAGCTGTGGTTCAAATTCACAAACCATGAAGTGACAGCCCGCTTCGCTACCGACTAAGCGACCGAGGCTCGGTACAGTGATTGCAACCGAATGTCCAATGATTCCTTTCTATATGCATCCCATTGTACATACCATGGCACGTTAATATATGAGCCAGTGCATGGAAAAATATTCAAGATTAAATTCATGAAAATTGTAGGTTCAGATCAGCCTGTACACCTACTTCGTCTTATCTAACAAATTTGTGTAAATAATATGTGAAAAATGTTGATCTTATTCAGGTTGTTTTTGTATTAACCCTTTCCCTCATATGACAATTCTGCAGCAGACGACTTTGAACGTATTTTGTCAAAATATTGAAAATCTTCATAATTGAATGGATAACCTATGACAAAAAGTGGAAAACATTGTGACAAAAGGAGAAATTGTACGTTTTGTGCAATTTCTTCTTTTGTCACTATGTTTTCAAAACGCCGTCTGCTGCAGAGGCGTCAGAAAGCGTCTATAGGAGGGAAAGGGTTAAAACATAATTCACAAGTAATATTTTCCTTGCCAACTTTTGCCAATGACACAGGAGTTTGTACTGACAAAAATGAAATTAAATAGACAACATACATGTATTGGTATTGAAAATGATCCCATCATATCCAAAATTGAACACACAAAAAATAGAAACATTTTGTGTTAAAAGTTTTGACTTGAATTTGCCAATATTGTTTAAAATGTGTTTTGGCTTATTAATCATTTATCTGCCGTATGTCTTTGTGTCTATGCGAACGCTCGGTGTCCAGGGTGGTCAGAAGTGTGGCAAAAAAACAACAGAAAACAATGGAATTCATTTTTACGTAACTACCTAAAGCTACATTTTGTAATTAGTCCTAATTCATTTGTTTGAACACAAAGGATGTACTACCTAAGGGATAAATCATAAGGGTGTCTGTCCGCCCGTCAGTCACGCTTTTCAATAATGGGTCATAACTTCGTTTGCGTTTGTCATTTTCAATGCAAAGTGGCAATACTTATACCTTGTGATCAGGAGCTATAAGCGATACAGAGAACATAACTCCAGTATGCTTATTATATTAAATGTTTCCTCCCTTATTCATTTTTAGACGGTCCATTTTCTCACTTACTATCCAATTTTCGGAGTCGACGCATGTATTCCTTGGAATGTTCTTGCTGTATTTATTTTTCCGAAACTATTCTGGACTCAACACGATTTACAAAGTAGGTCTGACATGGTTTATGCCATTTTAACCAATAATATCGAACTTCTCCTAGTTTAAGCTTCCGCCTCGGTGGTGGAGTGGAAGATCGTCTGTCTCGGGCGCGGGAGGTCGCGGGTTCGTTCCACGGTCGGGTCACATCAAAGACATTTAAATTGGCAGTAACGGCTGTCTTCTTTGGCGCTCAGGGTTACGGGGTTAGCACTTCGACTGACTGGCCGGTGTCAGAATAAAAGGACCAGTAGTACTAGTAACTTACCCAGGAAACACCGTGATCTAACTGCAAACGCGTTGTAAATGGCGTACAACACGAAACAATCATTGCATCAACCTTGTTTAAGATCATCTTGTTTGAGTAATTTGTCGACGTTTTCTGTAAAACCGTTGAGGATTTATGCCTTTGACTCAGGGCGTTACACAGGGGAATATACTATATAAAACTAAGACGTTTTTTTTTTTAGAGTATAGAACCTTGTTGTTAGGGACATGACATTAATGCTTTCCAGATACAGTTTAGCGCATATGTAGCAGAGGACTTTTAAAAACATTATGGGAAAAATAAGTAATTGCTCAGTTTCTTCTTTTGAGACAACGATCCAACTCTATTCAATAATTATACTTTCCTTATTATAGATATTCCACATTGTTGTCTAGATATTTACAGATTCGTCTGCTGTAAAATGTATTGTATGTTGGGAAGGGTTTACATTGATATATGGGCGATTTTGCTTTCACTTTTGTTCACATGCAAACAATTTTTTTTACCCAGGTTAATCACTTCGCCATAAAGTCTTTATAAGCGTTAAATCAATTTTATTGGTAAACAATGGAACTGTAGGTGCCATTGCTCGTTCTGAGCAATGGCACCTAAATTTGCATTGTTTACAAAGGGGTCAAAATTGCCCCTAAACCAGGGTTTTCAAAATAGGTTTTGAGATACAACCGTTTCACACCAAGCCCTCGATATGTACACAGGATAATTGGCATAAAACAAGTCGGGAAACACTTTTTAGTTTGTTCTCAAAAGATGCATCTAAGACCAAATCACATGCAGACGGACAATTTATGCTTTGGTGAGACTGTGTGGGTGTTCACATTCGTCTTAGTATTTACTGTACACGCTTTAAGATTCGATGTTGTGAACCATTTTAACTAAAGGTTACATAGTATGTACCACTAAAACATGTTTTAAGACATTACCAAACACAGAAACAAATTCGTTTAAAAAGGCAACCAACATTGAGAAAAGCAATTAGTACAGTGAACTCCAAGTCCGCATATGTTTCACGTTCTTGAGATAATGTCTAGCTTTTCCCTTAAAGGAAAAGCGTAAGACAATTATTAGCCGACGAAATGCCATAAGAAATATTCGAGAAACGCTTGATTGCTTAAACAAGGTTCCCCAATTATTGCATCAAGACTGTTTATTCCCAGCAGAGAGCTTATTTATACAATTTTGGAATACAGATGAACTGTCATAAGTTCATAAATCATCCGGATGTTTGTGACTTCTTGGAAATAGCGACATGCTGATTCAAATTCCGATAATATAAATATGTGGTGTGTATCTATACGGTGCCTTTATTGCATCGCCTATCTAACAAGTGGGGAAATAAATACTTAAGGAACACTTTCTCGTCTCATGTCTGTCTTTGCATCGTCTGTCCTCTGTCCATCTGACCGTCACGCTTTGCAATAATTAGACACAGCTTTGTTACTGTTTGGCAGATTTATTTGTTAATTGCTACATCTTACGTGGACGAGTGGTTTGAGTCGAGGATTTGGGACAGAAAGATGCAGAGTTCATGGTGGGGTGCTCTTTGGCAAGGCACATTTCATATCTTTCTACTGGCGTTTCATGAATAAGTGAACTGTCACCGTGATATAACTGAGCTAATGTCGGAAACTGTTAAACACCTGAACAAAACAAAGCTAGAGAATGGAACAATTCAAGGAACAAAACACAAAGTCATCTCCTTTATTCATTTTTAACTTTAGTTTAGCCATTTACATTGTTTTTGTTCAGCATATTCCAATCAAAATTGCAAAACGTATACCTTGTAATCTGGAGAATGAATCAATTCTAGGAACATGACCGCCGCAATCGTGGATCGAAAATGTCAAAAGTTAAGAAATATAGCTGTTTTAGAATTGTGTCCGGGATGTTATGTTATCACATATGTTCTTCATTATATATTGCATCTTGAATGATTGTGTCCCTGGAATGAAAACAGGATAGTTTCGCAGTGGACAGGTGGACCACTTTTGCGTTTTTCTATGGGATTAAGTCATCGGTTTAAAACGCTAGCACCCTGATAACCAGTAGTTATACTCGAGTCGGTAAGGTACTAGCTAGTGACTGACCTGACCTCTGTTTATGAAAAGCATAGTCACTTTTATATGAGCTGTTCCACGAGAAAACCAACATTAATACAGATCGGCTTGCGAAGTCTGCGTAGGTTAATCCGGGCCGACAAATTCCGTCTCAGGCGGATAGAGGTATAGAGTAATGACTCCTGAAACTGAAAATCCACAGGCGGCGAAAAGTGACTGTCCTGGTTAACCTGCGTTGCATGCTTAGGCTGGTCCGGGTCGATATAATACGTAGAGTCCACACTGTTGGTTTTCTCGTGGAAAATCTCATATATAAGTTGTTTTAATCGACCTGCCTGCCATTGACATTAAAGTCATATATGTTTGTTTGGTGTTTATACTGCTTTCAATGTCGAAGAAAACTGAGGAGTCTGAAATACCTTGATTTTCCTAATTGATTTTCCTAATTGGTTTTCCTTACGTGTGACGTTGTTTTTTTGTTTTTTAGTATTTGTTTTTTATAGTGGTTTACACAACTTCCAACATTTTTCCAGTGATATCGCGGCTTCTTCCTTTATTGGTTACCAGTATTACTGATCGATTTATCCTGACCCCAGAGAGTGACGCCAACCGTACAATCCTGAGCGTTAACCCTTTCCCTTATACGACAAGTATGCAGCAGACGACTTTGAACGTATTTTGTTAAAACATAGACAATCTCCATAATTGAATGGATAACCTATGATAAAAAATGGAAAACATTGTAGCAAAAGGAGAAATTGCACGTTTTGTGCAATTTCTTCTTTTGTCACTATGTTTTCAAAAAGCCGTCTGCTGCAGAGGCGTCAAAAAGCGTCTATATGAGGGAAAGGGTTAAGGAGGGAAAGCCATTACTACCATTTTCTGTATTACCCGACCAGGGATCGAACCTGCGACTTCTCGTGTCGAAGCTCTACTAATATACAACAGAGACGGTCCACACCCTTAATTGATTCCCACATTAGAAAGTCAATTGCAGATAACTTAAAAAGCATTAAGCCAAGATTATAAAATCTCAAACATTGTGGCAAAAAGGGGAGATGTCCAATATGAGCAATTGCTTTTATGCAAAACTCTGTGTGAAATCCGTCTGTTGTAGATGCGTCAAAATGCGTATGCATGTTGGAAACGGTAAAAACGTCATCATTTCGAATCATGTTACGGCAGCTCTAAAGGGACACACACGAAATACTAAGTCTTGCGAACGAGATAAGTATCTCGTGCGCACGAGATACTAAGTCTTGCGAACGAAATACTATCTCGTGCGCACGAGATAAAAAAAATCGTATGTAATTAATAAAAATGTGTGTGTCCCTTTAGAGCTGCCGTATTATGTTCATGTCTCAGTTTACTCATTTTAAGAAAAATTCAGCCCGCGTTCTCTAACCTTTCAATGTATATATAACTCACACACCATCGTAAACGTGTTCTTGTCAAATGTGATTTTATGATACCTCGAAGCCATGGTATATTTGCGTTTACGAGTTTTTCCTTATCCTGTTCAATGATTTGATGTGTATCAAACGAACTATTGACAATGGCAAAATGACAACAAATCCATTTGACGTTATCTTTACAGTTTATTGTTATTTTTACCCAAAAAATCTTAAGTAGACAACTTTGAAAACATCTAGGTAAAACTTGTTAACTTTCTATAAACTCTCTATAAAAATAAGTTGAGTTGAGTTGAGTTGACAACTTTGTGACAAACGGAGAAATTGCTAATTTCCACAACTGTCACAATCTTTTCAAATGTCGTCTGCTGCAGATGTGCCAGAGTACTTCTGCATGTGGGAAGTGACATGCATCTCTCATATTTAGTTGACAATTCGGGATTTTATGATCACATTTGTATTTTATCTCAGTTAAACCTCCAACCCATGGGAAGAGTATAGGGTACCTGAAATCACAGGTACTCGGCGTGTCATTTTCCCCACACTACCGTATAATATACACTATCGTACTATTAATACATAATATAGTACAATATTTTGTATTTAGTGTTTGTTGGTGTTGGTTTTTTTTTCATTATTTCGCCGGGAACCTGTGCCTAAAATATGGTCCTAAGGATTTCAGTTAGTTACTGTCAGAGAAAATGATTGCATTGGCATTTTTACAAACCCACCATGCCCGCATTCGAAACAAATACGTCAGCTGACAATACTGCATAAAAGCAATTTCAATCGACTCATCTTACCTTACCACAACCTGCTGTAAAACTTGTGGCCCAACCCTTTTGTCTTTGATCTCAATATAACTATTAATTAATTAATTAATTTTCATGCATTTCAATTCTACTTGTAAGCTGCTTATATGTACACATGTATAATCTGTGCAATGTATTATAAACATGTATTGATATCTTCTACAATAAAATAGTATTAAACTCATTGCATTTGCCAAAAACGGGAAGCTTAAAATATTGAATTTCAAATTTGAATGCACAAACAAGATTCGTTAATAGCAATTTCAGTTAACAAAGACCAAAACGTCGCTCGCTCGTATATAGATATGCTGACTGCCCCAAATAGGTCACCTATGATTGAAAATGATGTTTGCCAATTAATTAAATGTTCGCTTACCAATTTGTTCGGTATAAAACTGGTGAGTTCACCCATATTACTATACAAAATAGAGAAGCAGTGTTGGCGAGTACTCATATTGTAAAGCACGGTCGTTTGTTGTATCTTGCGATTTTTAAAACTAGGCATCAAAACCGAGCACGTGCTCATGAGTATGTATGTGTATATACTATATAAGGAAACATTCGAATCTACCCTTGATGAGCTGTAGTCAGATCCAATATACGCACAGCGATGTGTTTTGGTCTGATTTTAATGAGATTGCATTTATAGTTAACTTATTCCTTTATTCTGAGATCAGATTGTCAAGTACATTCCAAAATATTATGCCTTTTCCCAAACAAATTGCAATTATGTCACAATCGTTTTACATGCGTCTGTTGCAAATTGGTCAGCATGGGAACAAGGTTAAACGACGTTAGTCTGAACTTATTTATGCGGGACAAGCTGTTAGCTTATATAAATAACGCTCGATGTCTGCATCTAGGAGACTTAACCAGTATTCGCGCCATTTGTGTGGAAACTTCCAAATGCAGAACCCGCTCATCACGAGATACGAACACGGAACTTTTAGTACGAGAGGCCGACGCTCTACCAAGCACCACTGTCTTCTTTGACGCTGACGACTCGCATTTAACAGTTACTGTATGAATACATAGCTGGGTTACTTATAGTATTCAACTGATCCCGTAGTTCTATCTATGTAGCTCTATCTATGTAGCTCTATCTATGTAGCTCTATCTATGTAGCTCTATCTATGTTGCTATATCTATGTAGCTCTATTTATATAGCTCTATCTATGTAGCTCTATCTATGTAGCTCTATCTATGTAGCTCTATTTATGTAGCTCTATTTATGTAGCTCAATTTATGTAGTTCTATTGATGTAGCTCTATCTATGTAGTTATATCTATGTAGTTATATCTATGTAGCTCTATCCATGTAGTTCTATCTATGTAGCGCTATCCATGTAGCTCTATCTATGTAGCTCTATATATGTAGCTCTATCCATGTAGCTCTATCTATGTAGCTCTATTTATGTAGCTCTATTTATGTAGTTCTATTGATGTAGCTCTATTGATGTAGCTCTATCTATGTAGTTAAATTTATGTAGCTCTATATATGTAGCTCTATATATGTAGCTATATCTATGTAGCTCTATATATGTAGCTCTATCTATGTAGCTCTATGTATGTAGTTATATTTATGTAGCTCTATCTATCTAGTTCTATTTATGTAGCTCTATTTGTGTAGTTCTATGTATGTAGTTCTATTTATGTAGTTATATTTATGTAGCTCTATCTATATAGATCTATTGATGTAGCTCTATTTATGTAGTTCTATCTATGTAGTTATATTTATGTAGCTCTATCTATAGGTAGTTCTATTTATGTAGCTCTATTTGTGTAGTTCTATTGATGTAGTTCTATTTATGTAGTTCTATTTATTATATCTATATATGTCACAGGGAAGGTTATTCTTGCTAGTATTGGAGGAAAGCTAAGATGATGTAAAACCATATGCGCTGCCAATGTGTAGAAACGTGCACTTTTGTATATACAACCTTTGTTACACTTACATCCAATTTTAAAAGTGAAGTTAGCAATTTACCGCACACGTACAGGCGTTGTCTGACGCCTCATCAGCAGACGACTTTTTGAAACAGTTTTTGCAAAAGAAGATATACTCATAATGACAGAGCATTTTCACCTTTTCCTATAATGTTTTCAACTCTTTTGGATACTTAGAATGTGTTTAATTTCTGTTGAAACTTAATGTGATATCAACACTACGTGAAACAAGACACCCGTACGTTTGACGTTCTGACGTGACTCGTCTATTTACTAGTGTACAGGTAAACAAGTATATATACACTACCAATTCAATTCAATTTAATACTTTATTGTCTTTTCTTCGGCCATTTACAAATTATATAAATATGCAAACATATATTCGTTTAGCATATAACGTAATGAGTAAAACTCGAGACACACAGACCTGGAAGAAAGCGGTGCTCAGGTAGAGCGTCGGCCTTTCGTACCAAAGGTCCAGGGTTCGAGTCCAGTGATGGGCGGGTCCTGACTTTGGGATTTTTCCGGCGAGCATACTGGTTAAGACATCAAGCGTGTTTAATATAAGCTGAAAGCTTGTCTCGCACTCGATATAAAGCAAATAAGTTATAACTACACATCTCAATCGGAATTGTTTGATTTACACTTTTACCTAAGTCATACTGTTTTGGCATATCGTATAGATTATACCACGATGATTTGCCTATCATGTTAGGGTTAATCATTTACACGTTACCATTAGTTCATCTTTCGCCTTCATATAACAAAATGTAGTTCGGAATCAAAGTAACGTGTTTAATACAGCATGTTACCATCTAATTTCGTCCCAAAAGCGCTGACCCCTTTTAACTTAAAAGCTCTAAAGTAAGATACATCATTAGAAATTACAGGTCTATCAACCCCCCGACTGTAATAAATGGCATAAGCGGGCTATAATTTACATTCAACGTGCCTAGGTCTGGCCTATAACTCATCTAGGGGGAAAAGCACGTTTGAATGCTGAATCAATCTTAATGACGTTGTTGGCCAATGGATTTTTTAGGAACAGAGTTGTAGATTTGAGACAAATGTTATAACCTTACATTATGACATAACCTTTAAAGATGCTGAACACAAGATGGAGATAAACAAAAATCAAATGATGAAACTTCTGCAAATATTGCTTATAGTGACAACAAAACAAGTAATAAATTTGTCAAAACTATTTTGGCAGTATATGTAGAAAAAACAGTCAATAGAAAATCATGGAAATGTATGCAATTTGGCTGACTGGGTATGTCTACCCAGTAAAAATGAAGCACAAACAATTAATATTTAGATATTTATTGTTCTGGATAGCGAAATTATTGCTCTAACTTTATCCAAGAAATAAGATTCTAATATTTCAAGACAACTTTTATACAGTTTTAAAACTTTGACTCTACTATCCATAACCTGGAGTTCAGCACATTTAAACCCTATGTTGAGGGTACTCATAAGAATAGTTTCACAATAGGAGTTTATCGAGTTATAAGATATATTGTAAGACAAATACCTATTTTTTCCTCCTTATTTAGTTACCAGGGACTCTTAAGAAAGCGAAATCCGCTGTAGTCGAGTGGTTAGCGTCGGGGATTGGAAACCGGGTGTCCCGGGTTCAATCTCCAGTCGCGGCACTACAGTCATGATGGAGTGCCCTTGGCCAAGGCACTTTTTCTAGCCTAGTACTGGTGTGTTTACCCAGGGATCATGCATAAGTTAACTGTCGCCGTGATAAAACTGAAATAATATTGAAAGCGGCGTAAAACCCCAATAAAACAAACTCTTAGGAAAGCATGAATGGAATTCGCTATTGTTGAGTGGGATAGGCATAAGACCCATATTTAACCCAATAATGTCCGTACCATTCTACGTATGATCATATTGCGTGTCAAAACGTGAATATGATGCGCTTATTTATGGTAGAATGGCTACGACTCGTGAGGATATAGACATAAGTGTAACACATAACAGTCTATCTAAGAATTTTAAATTTTAAATTAAATTTGTAAAAAACATAACGGGAATGTCTTTGAGAAAGCTGAACATATGCCAGAAATGGAGGGGGAAGCTGATTTTTGTTTTCAGCAATTTGTAAATTACATTGCTGTTTAGAGAAAGAAGTACAAAAAAAGCGATTTAATATTCCCTACGTACATTTCCGTAAACAGTCGAGTGGGTTTGATAAGCATGATTCCAGAGCCACCGGTATTATTTATCCTAAGCCCGACGCATCTGTCGTTATTTAATTCACACAACATTGACCTCCATGGAGGGAACGTCATTTAATACTATGTTTTAAAGTATTTGATAAGACCCGGCCGGGGATTGAACTGAATCCTGGTCTCCTGCTCTCAAGGTGTTCGACGAAAACAGAAACATATACAAATGTATGTATATGTCTCTGACAAAAATAGTTCGCTGTACGTATATTGGATCTGACTACACCGCATACAGGGTCGTCTCGAATTGAATGTATACAGCTAAACACTCGTGAGCACGTGTTCTGTGTTTATATTCAATGGAAGCTTCCGTGCTATACAGTCGGATAACTCGACTATAACTACTTCTTTTATCGTTTATTTTTATTGGTAAATATCTTACATGCTTGATACCGATGTATTTGGATAGCACGAATTTGATTGGCTCACGCAAAGGTCAATTTGAGACGACCTGTGTGCGGCAGTATAATAGATATACGAGCGAGCGATGTTCAGGTCTGGTTAAATGAGATTGGTATTTTAACATAAAAGCATGCTTTGTCATTAAACGGACATGTTATCAAAGAACTACTATATTTATGCTGTATTGATAAAACTCGGACTATATGATGCTCTCTCATAGCTCCACATGTTATAACTATAAGTAACACTTTTGAATTCATCTGGGATATATTTCGTTAAGGCCAAATGAGCCATCCCACGAGAAAACCAACATTGTGAACTCTTCATATAGTATCGACCCGGATCAGCCGAAGAATGCCTGGCAGGCTAACCCAGACAGACATGTTTCGCCTCCTGTGGATGTTCTGTTTCAGGAATTATTACTCTATACCTTTATCCCCTTTATCCCCCTGGGACGGAATGTATCGGCCCGGATTAGTTTGCGCAGGCTGATCTTGGTAGATACATTACGCAGAGGCCATAATGTTGGTTTTCTCGCGGGACGCTTCATATCTGATTACTGATAACTCTGTATTAAATTATTCATAAATCATTCTGTCTTATCAAATGTGTCATTTACGTGCAAGATATATGAGCCATGATATGTGTCACGATTGTGAGACCCCGTCCGACAACGGTCATGCATTTTGTCTTGTTGATAAAAAACATTGACGTCATTCGGGCTCAAATAATTCAAAATCTCAGTGTACTATTATTAGTCTGAAATTTAGTGCTTGCTTCTCCGTTTATACACATCTTTACGCGCACGGAGTTCCTATTTAAAATACAAATGCTACTGTTCCATTAATTCTGACATCGGTGAGGCAGTTGTTATCCTAATGTTGCACTACTTAGCGCAAACTAGGGTATTACAACCATTGTTTATGAATTTGGATGTGCGGCCGGTCACACGAGCTGGACGCGCCACAACTACACCATCGAGCACGTGCAAACATCTCTGGTGTAATCGCAAACTGTGCCTAAAACCACAATGTTGATGGTTGACTAACCTAGCAAACTAGCATCTTAATAAAACATAACGACACAAGCTGTTTTGGATAGTCAGTGGTAATGATAAGCGAAAGTCAACTTTCTGCCGACTTAACAAATTCAATACTTTCAAACAAGGTCCATGTAATTGATACATTGAAAATAAAATAATCTCTCTTGGTTCAAAGAGAATTTATAGTTTTTCAGTTATATCACGGCGACAGTTCATTTATGCATGATCCCTGTGTAAACAAACCAGTACTAGGTTAGAAAATGTGCTAGAAAATGTGCCTTGCCCAAGGACAATCCATCATGACCGTCGTGCCGCGAATATATTATTTAATGAGAGTACATCTTTTGACCAGATATGGAAACACTACCTCCAACTTCTGCATTGACCACAGTGTTGTCAAAGCAGTCAACTATAGATGTGTAAACATGCGTTTGCACGTTAGAAAGGGGGTAAAAAACATGCAGTAGCAACAGAACATTGACTGCTGGCAAACACTTGGTAAATATTCCCAATATTCCTCTATGGGATGCCAAAACGCCACTTCGATTACAAAAGGATTTCCCTCCTTGGCGCTCATGCGGGGTAAGCATTACAACTTTCTCGCTGATGTCAGCATTAAAGGGTCGGTATAACTCGTAAATTACCAAGAAAACGCCGTGATATAACTGAAAAAGTGTTGAAAGCGGTGTTAAAGACTTATCAAGAAAACGCCGTGATTTAAATGAACAAATGTTGAAAGCGGGGTTAAAGACTGTGCAAATAAACAAACAAGCTTTCCAATTTAAAACAAAATCACCTTTCGAATCTGAAATAACTCTTTCAAATTAAACACGAATGGTGTTTAATTCCATTTACGACAGTATTTCAGTCATATAACGGAGTTGCATGGGTAATATACTAGTACCATCTGTGCTATTCTTGGTATATAACAAGTCGTTGTATGACGCTGGACTAGTCTTTACTTAATCATTAAAACATGCTTTACAAGCAGTCCAGATAAATCTTAGATTGCATGAATGTGCAGGCTGATATTGGTATTCAATGCTAATGATTATATTGCTTGTGCTCGTGCATGAAGACACCAGTATCTGGGCAAAGTATTTAACCTTTCTAAACTACAACACATCCGCAGGAGACGACTTTGAAAATAGCTAGACAGAAATGCGGAAAATCTTTTTAAATTATAAAAAGCAATTTCTACTTTGGTCACAATTTTTTCAAATAGTCGTCTGTCAGTGGATAAAAGTAATTTCTCTTAATGCCACAATATTTTCAAAGTCGTCTGCAGCATATGAAGGGCTTGGCGTGAAACCTATTTTGAAAACCCTGGTTTAGGGGAAATTTTGATCCCTTTTTAAACATTGCAAATTTAGGTGCCATTGCTCAGAACGAGCAATGGCACCTAAATGTCCACTGTTTACCAAGAAAAATTAAACGCTTATAATTACTTTATGGCGAGGTGATTAACCTTGGTAAAAACAAATAACAATTTTAGTTACAACCATTTCACGCCAAGCCCTCGATATGTGCCAAAATGCGTGTTCGGGAGAACGGTTAAAGTGGCGTACAATAGAAGTGTTCTATAAACGAAAGTTTCGATATATATGCAAAGCACTTTTAACAATTCCCACATACAATAAATCTGCAGCAGACGACCTCGTAAACATCGAGGTAAAACGTATGAAAAACTCTCTGTAAGTGAAATATTAACTACTGAAAAGAGTTGAAAACATTGTGACAAAATGAGAAATTGCTCATTACAAGCAATATCTCCATTTGTCACAATGTGTTTTAATGTCATCTGCTGGAGAGGCGTCAGAAACGCCTGTTTGTTGACAAGAAGTTTAAGAGGAGTAATGACGTCGGATTTGCACTTAATATTAATGGAGATTATAATCAGACGATTAAAATGTGAGGACTGGCGTTTTAGTCGAGAATTGCTGGATATTACATCCAGAAAGTGCCAGACAAATCATGACAAAACCCATATTAGAGCACAAAAGGTCGGCTGCGCCAATAAAAACATGACCTTTCAGATTGTACGGATAGTTAGTTTTTGGTGTTTTTTTACGCCGTTTTGAACATTATTTCAGTGATATCGCGGCGACCATTCACGTATTCAAGATCCCTGGGTAAACAAACCAGTACTAGGCTAGGAAATGCTATTTGCCCAAGAGCACTCCGACATGACCACGACGCCGCGACTGGGGATCGAACCAGGGTGCCCGGTTCCTAATCACCGAAGCTTACCACTCGGCCACGCCGGATTCCATGCTTTACGGATGGAAAAGACGACGGTGTTACGGTTTCATTAGTGCAGATTCACCAAAATGGTCACTATATCGATGGAGTTTATGTTAAATGATAGATGAACGTACATGGCGTGCGCACTTTCCTTCCAGAGGTCTGGGGTTCAATTCCCGGTCCGAGTTCTGGATTTTTCAGAGGTGCTTTTAAGTGTCTCCAAATCAGCTAGAGGTAAAGAACTGGTCCTTTCCAGGAAAAAGTGCCCCGCTTGTATCGGTTATATTTACTGAGTGCGTTAAAGAACCAATGGTTTTTTTTTTTCGGAAAGAGCTAGGGTATCGCATAGGAATCCCTTGTATCTAACTATGTCTCTTGAACTTATCTGCACATGTCAGATGCTCGTACATGTAATACAAGTAGTGTACCCCCATCAAATAAGCCTACTGAAGCTTTAATGATATGCACGATCAGAGTATTTGGTCTCTTTAGGCCAACCTTTTTTTTTATTATTTGTTTTACGATATTTTTTATAAAAAAAATGGGTGGGTAGGGCGAAATAAAAATAAAAATAAAAGTGTCTTTATTTCTTTTTTACTACAACTACATCTACAAGTGATAGAAAATGCAGTTTTATCATCTTACAAGATGAACGTTAGTATTCAAAATGCCTGTATTCTGCATTGGATATAGCCTAAAAATTTTGCATTGCAAAAGGAGGAGGGGTACCTCTCCCACCAGCCCCGACAGTGTGTTTAACACATTTTGGGGAAACCTTGAACCAAGTGCTTAGAATGTTGGAAATACAGAATAACACGCTTTATTTAAACCTCTGCCAGACCATGATTATCTTCGTTTTGTCTCAAATATATTGTCAATTTTATTTCTATCAAACTCAAATAATGAGGTCGATGAAAAAAAAAAAAAAATGAACTCAAAACTGTCTTATTTTTATTTTATTTTAGAAAAGAATTGGGCAGGCATTCTCGTAAAACAGAAAATAAAAAGATGTTGGCCATAATTACATACAACATTTCTTGAATTTGTTTATCCGCTTATACAGCATTGAACCACAAAGGATCTTTTATTCCAGTCGGAGGATAATTGCTTAAATCATATACAGCTATAGATTGTTTCTAGGTGATGTTGTTTCTCCAAAGTGTATGGTAATCCCTGTCATAATGTACTAGCTTGCAGAATGTAGAAATAGAAAGAGTTGCATTAGCAGTGACACATTGACAAAGTGTGTGCACTTTTATGACATATATCGGGTATTTATAAGTCCCAAGGGAAGGGCTTTTAGTTTGGTTTTAATAGTGTTTGACGCCACTTTCAATAGTATTTCAGTTATATCACGGCGCGATATATATATGTTCATCTTTTCTGGAAATGTACATTAGGCATTTAAGATAAAATGCCCCCTTTTTTTCTGGCATTTACAACTAAAATGCCCATTTTTACTCAACCTATTCTTATGGTTTCAATTTATGTTATACTAATCCAACCGCTCCAAGGATCTGTGTTGTCCTTCTTAATAGAAGACAGCATAAAAATACATTGTTTGTAGTATATCAATTACATCATTGCTGTTTGGAAAAAGTAGTACGAAAAAGCGATTTGAAATTCCCGAAGATCATTTCCGTAAACAATCGAATGGGTTTGATTAGCCTGATTCCGAAAAAATCAAAACATAGTTTGCAAACATTGTATGAATGGTCTTCTACGTTGCTTTCAACAGTATATGAGCTGTTCCGCTAGAAAACCAACATTGTGGTATCATGTCTAATCTAGGCCGACAGTTTCCATCTCAGTGGGATATAGGTATAACGTAATGATTCCTAAAACAGACAATACACATGAGGCGAGAAGTGTCTGCGCGGTATGCTAAGGCTGATCCGGGTCGATACTTTACGCAAAGTCCACAATGTTGGTATTCTCGTAATTCGGCTCATTTATTTTTCATCGCGACGTTCTGGGTCAATTACCAGTGCCACGGGTATTATTTAACCATTTCCCTGCATACAACAAATCTGCAGCAGACGACCTTGAAAACATTGTTACAAAAACCTGAAAAACGTCTATAAAAGGTAGCTTAATTGTTAAATAAAGTTGAAAACATTTTGGCCAAAGCAGGAATTGAGCAATTCCACTTCAAAAGTCGTCTGCTGCTTTTGCGTCAAAATGCGTCTGCAGGTGGGAAAGGGTTAAACTGACATCGATACATTAGTCGTAATGTAATCCGCACAACCTTGACCTCCAAGGAGGGAAAATGTCATTGGATACTATTTTTAAAGTATTTGGGCTTGAACCCTGGTCTCCTGCTCTCAGAGTGTACGCAAAGAACACGATCCCGTACTTTAACTAATCTCCTTTAAATCAGACAAAACCAGAAACATATACAAATATATGTATATGTCTCTGTCCAATATAGTTCGATGTACGTATATTGGATCTGACTATCCCGCATACAGGGTCGTCTCGAATTGAATGTATACAGTTAAACACTCGCGAGCACGTGTTCTGCTCGTTATGTTCAATGAAATCGCACGATACAACAAGCGCCCGTGCTAAACAGTTGGAGATTTCGACAATGACCACTCTTCTCTATATCGTTTATTTCTGCGGGATATCTTACATGTTTTATACCGATGGATTTGGTAAGCGACAATTTAATTGGTGGACGCAAAGGTCAATCTGATTGATTGATTGCTTGATTGGGGTTTAACGCCGCTTTCAACAATTTCTCAGTCATATCCCGGCCAGTTCACCCACTCATGTGTTTCCTGGTTTTCACACACCAGTACTCCAAATAACAATCTTCCAAGCAACTGGCTGCTTTTCCACATAGACTAAGCCCATTGGTGGAAGACGAAAGACGCATGTCGCATTGACTTTTGTCAAACGTCGGAAATACAGTTGGCCGAGCCGGGATTTGAACTCACAACCCCTGGATTAACAGCCCGCGTCGCTACCGACTGAGCTACCGGGGCTCGGCAATAGGTCAATCTGAGACAACCTGTGTGTGGGGCAGTCATCAGATTTATTTACGAGCGAGCGAAACACATGTCTAGTTTTATTGAGATTGGTTTGTTAACATAAAAGCATGCTTTGTCAAAAACCAGACATGTTATCAAAGAACTACTATATCTATTTTTCGGCCAAGATCAGTCTGCACGGATTGTGCAGGCTTATTTGGGTCGATACATTACGCAGATGCCATACTGCTGATCTTCTAGCGGGACGGCTCAAATCGACGGCTAGGCGTGAAACGGTTGTAACTAAAATTGGTAATTTTTTACCAAGGTTAATCACTTCGCCATAAAGTCTTTATAAGCGTTAAATCATTTTTCTTTGTAAACAATAGAAATTTAGGTGCCATTGCTCGTTCTGAGCAATGAAACTTAAATTTGCATTGTTTACAAAAGGGTCAAAATTGCCCCTAAACCTGGGTTTTCTAAATAGGTTTTTAGTTACAACTGTTTCACGCCAAGCCCTCGAAATGTAGAATCAGATTACTGATAACTTTGGGTTAAATGATTCATTAATCATTCTGTCTTATCAAATGGGTCATTTACGTGCAAGATATATCAACCATGATATGTGTCACGATTGCGAGACCCCGTCCGATACGCGCACGGAGTTCCTATTTAAAATACAAGTGCTACTGGTCCATTAATTCCGACATCGGCGAGGCAGCTGTTATGCTAATTTTGCACTACTTAGCGCAAACTAGGGGGATTACAACAAGTTTTGTTATGAATTTGGATATGTGGCCTGTCACACGAGTTGGACGCCCCACAACTACACCATCGACTAGTGCAAAACATCTCAATACTTTCAAACAAGATCCACGTAATTGATACATTGAAAATAAAATAATCTCTCTTGGTTCAAAGAGAATTTATAGTTAAATTGAATCAAACATCAACCAAAACTATATCTTTGAATGATATCACCGATAATGTAAATATTTATGAAACATTAAGTCCTTCCATTTTATAATGATGTGATTACTAAATGATATCATACAACGTGATCTGGACTTTTAAAAATACATTTAACCCACATTATGGCATATAACATTTACTTTTTGTTTTATTTGGGGTTTTACGCCGCTTCAACATTATTTCAGTTATAACACGGCGACAGTTCACTTATTCATGATCCCTGGGTAAACAAACCAGTACAGGCTAGAAAATGTGCATTGCCCAAGGGCACTCCACCATGACCGTCGTGCCGCGAATATAACATTTAATGAGAGTACATCTTTTGACCAGATATGGAAACATTACCACCATCCTCTGCATTGACCACAGTGCCGCGAATATAACATTTAATGAAAGTACATCTTTTGACAACTGAACAAGTGTTTAAAGCGGGGTTAAAGACTTATCAAGAAAACGCCGTGATATAACTGAACAAGTGTTGAAGGCGGGGTTAAAGACTTTGCAAATACACAAACAAGCATACAAATCTAAAACAAAGTCACCTTTCGAATCTGAAAGGGCTCTTTCAAATTTAACATGAATGGTGTTTAATTTCGTTTACGACAGTATTTCAGTCATATAACAGAGTTGCATGGGTAATATACTAGTACCCTCGGTGCTATTCTTGGTATTTAACAAGTCGTTGTATGACGATGGACTAGCCTTTATTTAATTATTAAAACATGCCTTACAAGCAGTCCAGATAAATATTAGATTACATGAATATGCAGGCTGATATTGGTATTCAATGTTAATGATTATATTGCTTGTGCTCGTGCATGATGACACCAGTATCTGGGCAAAGTATTTAACCTTTCTAAACTACAACACATCCGCAGGAGACGACTTTGAAAATAGCTTGACAGAAATGCGGATTTTTTTTTTAAATTATAAAAAGCAATTTCTACTTTTTATCAAATAGTCGTCTGTCAGTGGATAAAAATTATTTCTCTTTATGCCATAATATTTTTCAAAGTCGTCTGCAGCATATCAAGGGCTTGGCGTAAAACCTATTTTGAAAACCCTGGTTTAGGGGCAATTTTGACCCCTTTGTAAACATTGCAAATTTAGGTGCCATTGCTCAGAACGAGCAATGGCAACTAAATTTCCATTGTTTACCAAGAAAAATGATTTAGCACTTATAAAGACTTTATGGCGAGGTGATTAACCTTGGTAAAAACAAATACCAATTTTATTTACAACCGTTTCACGCCAAGCCCTCGATAATATTTGCCAAAGAGAACGGTTAAAGTGGCGTACAATAAAAGTTTTCTATAAACGAAAGGAATATATGCAAAGCAAATTTAATCAAAGACTTTTAACAATTCCCACATACAATAAATCTGCAGCAGACGACCTCGTTAACATCGAGGTAAAACGTATGAAAAACTCTCTGTAAATGAAATATTAACTACTGAAAAGAGTTGAAAACATTGTGGCAAAATGGGAAATTGCTCAATTACAAGCAATATCTCCATTTGTCACAATGTTTTTTAATGTCATCTGCTGGAGAGGCGTCAGAAATGCCTGTTTGTTGACAACAAGTTTAAGAGGAGTTATGGCGTGGAATTTGCACTTAATATTAATGGAGAGTATAACTCTAGACGTCGGATTTGCACTTAATATTAATGGAGATTATAATCAGACGATTAAAATGTGAGGACTGGTGTTTTAGTGGAGAATTGCTGGATATTACATCCAGAAAGTGCCAGACAAATCATGACAAAACCCATATTAGAGCACAAAATGTCGGCTGCGCCAATAAAAACAAGACCTTTCAGATTTTACGGATAGTTAGTTTTTGGGGTTTTTTTTTTACGCCGTTTGAACATTATTTCAGTGATATCGCGGCGACCATTCACGTATTCAAGATCCCTGGGTAAACAAACCAGTACTAGGCTAGGAAATGCGATTTGCCCAAGAGCACTCCGACATGACCACGGCGCCGCGACTGGGGATCGAACCAGGGTGCCCGGTTCCAAATAACCGAAGCTTACCACTCGGCCACACCGGATTCTATGTTTTAGACGATGGTGTTACGGTTTCCTTAGTGCAGATTCACCAAAATGTTCACTATATCGATGGAGTTTATGTTAAAGGATAGATGAACGTACATGGCATGCGCACTTTCCTTCCATAGGTCTTGGGTTCAATTCCCGGTCCGAGTCGTGGATTCTTCAGAGGTGCCTTTAAGTGTCTCCCAATCAACTAGAGGTAAAGAACTGGTCCTTTCCAGGAAAAAATTGCCCAGCGTGTATCGGTTGTATATACTGAGCGCGTTAAAGAACCAATGGTGTTGTGGTTTTTTTTTTCGGAAAGAGCTAGGGTATCGCATCGGAATCCCTTGTATCTAACTATGTCTCTTCAACGTATCTGCACCTGTCAGATGCTTGTACATATAATACTAGTAGTGTACCCCCATCAAATAGGCCCATTGAAGCTTTAATTATATACTCGATTAGAGCATTTGGTTTCTTTAATTATATAAAAAGAATCATGACGACCGTATACGGCTGTACACTTGTAGTATTGTTTCTAGGTGATGTTGTTTCTCCAAAGTGTATGGTAATCCCTGTCATAATGTACTAGCTTGCAGAATGTAGAAATAGAAACAGTTGCATTAGCAGTGACACATTGACAAAGTGTGTGCACTTTTATGACATATATCGGGTATTTATAAGTCCCCAGGGAAGGGCTTTTAGTTTGTTTTTAATATATAGTGTTTGACGCCACTTTCCGTTATATCACGGCGCGATATATATTCTCTAGTACAACCGGTCTTTTTTATCCTGACAGCGCGGCATCGGTTGTAATGCTAGTTCCGCAATCCTGATGGCGATGTAGGGAAACCATTTTTAAGTATAATGGTATGACCCGGGGGTTTAAACACCTACACTACGGTTCACTGCGTCACAAGAAACCGAGTCGGTGGTGTATCGGTAGAGCGTCAACCTAGGGTGCGGTATCCCCGACCAGGTCATATCAAAGACTTACCAAAATGGTAGTATTGGCTTTCCTTCCTTGGCGCTACGGATTGTGGCATTATCATCACGGCTGACTAGCTGGTACCACCAAGAACCGCCATGAAACAACTGGAACATTGTTTAATGCGGTGTTAAACAATCCATTCAAACAAAAAATCATCACACTGACCGTTCCCATAGCCGGTAATACCGCTATACAATACAAGACATAGAGAGACAATATGAGCCGTCCTACGAGAAAACCAACATTGTGGATTCTGCGTAAAGTATGGACCGGATCAGCCTGAGCATGCCGCTCTATTGCTCTATACCTCTATCCACCTGAGACGGAATGAGTCGGTACGGATTAGGCTGATCTGGGTCGATACATTACGCAGAGACCATAATGTTGGTTTTCTCGCGGGACGGCTCAATTATAATTTCAAGTACTTTGCTAGGTACGAGTGCAAATCAAATGTGATTGATCAGAAACAATGTGGAGATATCGTGTGGTCAGTGTCCGCAATGGACGGGTCATCGCCCCTTTTGTTTCCGATAAGTGTATTTGTATGAGCTGTTACGTTGTTGCAGACTTTTTATTGAAAATTATCCCGATTGTCTTGATTTATTTACGTCATAAAACCTTTACATAGAAATAGCTGAAGATTTATTGTGAGAAGCAAACACGGAATCGGATCGAATAGTCTGCTGGGATCAAGGAATTAGTCGGGAATACATCTTTTTACACCGCTGTTGTCAGTATTTCAGTTATATCACGGCATTTCCTGGGTAAATTACCATAAATACCGTTATTATTTATCCGGACATATTTGCATCCATCGTAATGCTATTCCTATAACCTTGATCGGCAATGTGGGACCATTTTTGAAAATATTTGTAATGATCCGACCGGAAATAAAACTTTGAACTCTCCCGCATCTGAAGCGGTACATGTAGCTATAGCCACTATAGATGATACTATTTGATATAACGTGCATATCGAGAACTTGGCGTGAAACGATTGGAACTACAAGCCTATTTTAAAAACCCTGGTTTAGGAGCAAGTTTGACACCTTGGTAAACAATGCAAATTTAGGTGCCATTGCTCAATTTTAGTTACAACCGTTTCACGCCAAGCCCTCGATATAAATACGAACCTTCGGATTTGTTTTAATCTACGGACTTTACAGTACGACTTCAGATATGTTTTGGCTATGCTTCTTCGTAGACTGTTTGTATTTTGCAATGATGAACAGAAATTACCCTGATCAAACTACGCAGGGGTTGTGAATTCGAATCCAAGCTCGGCTAATATTCTGTACGACGTTTGACAAAAGTAACTGTGAAAGCGTCATTCGACTTCCACAAATGGGCTTGCAATGACAATGACAATGATTACAGTATATGTAAACAAATAAAAGTGATTGGAAAAATATTTTAGTGGAGTATTGGTTTTAGAAAGAGTAGGTGAACTGGCCACCGTGATATGACTGATTTTTTTTTTTGAAAAACGGCGTTTAACCCCAATCAATAAATAAATCAATCAATCAATCTTTAACAGATCCCGAAAATCGATTCCTTCTTTCACGTCGTTCTTATACTTGTATGAAGCGATTTCAATAGTGGAGGTTTAGATAAGAAGGAATAAACAGATATTGTATACTGCGATATTTTTCCTTCTATTTTCATTTGAAAAAGGATGCAATTTCCGTCGATATGGCACGGATCGCTATTACACTCAGATTTGTTTCACGTACTGCTAAGGACGGAACTTTTTACCATAAACAGTAACGTTACAAAGCGCTCTCATCCAACCTTTGATGATTTAGAGACCAGCTAACTTCTACTTCTACTTTTACTTTGTAACTACATATTGCTTAGTGCATCACAGGCAAGTGACGTCATGAAAGTGTTAAAAACAACCAATTAGTCATATTTACAAATACAAATGAAATAAAAACACTTGTGTTGGTTAGGGTTGTGTACGATTGAAAACGGGACTTGAGTCTGTCTTCAGACGTGATCTGCGCCAGGTCCGGTGGAATGGGGTTCCAGTCTCTGATAGTCCTAGTCGAGCAACTCAGCCGAAGTAACTCGTCCAACACAATACTTCCCATACAGATGCAATAACTCTATAATATTTGTCCCAAAGTATCACTCTTATGTCTGAATGAATCTCTGTAATGTGGGTACGTAATCGAATCGTCCATGTACGAGAATTATGAGGACCAGTATTACAGTATATGTATAGCACTAACCCATTCCAACCTGCAGACGCATTTTAACGAATCTTCACAAGACGACATTTGAAAACATTGTGATAAAAGGAGAATTGTTAATAAATTGTTACCTTATTTTGAAACATTTTTTTTTTTCAACTCGTACATGGTTCAATACCTTTCATTTCTAGAGATTTTTCAATATGTTTGCCTCGATGTTTTAAATGTGATCTGATTCAGATTTCTTGTATGTGGGCAAAGGGTTAAGGGATAGATAACATGAGCCATCTCTCGAGAAAACCAACATTGTGGACTCAGCGTAAAGTATCGACCCGGATCAGCCTAAGCATGCCGCGCAGGCTTACCCGGATAGACACACTACGCCTCCTGTGGATTTTCTGTTTCAGGAATCGTTACTCTATACCTCTATCCCCCTGAGACGGAATGTGTTGATCCGGATCAGTGCGCGCGGGACTGCCCAGGCTGATCTGCGTCGATACATTACGCAGAGGCAATAATGTAGGTTTTTCTCGCGGGTCAGCTCATATACATGTATGTCATAACGTCCGTTGTTGATACCAGACACTACTTCATCAAGCCAAATAGCGCTATCTCTCGCTGTGTATTAATATGGATAAAGATAAACTAATGATTGATGAAAAACGCTTATCATAGACACGTCTGATACGCGGAATATATAGTACAGCAATTACATTAAACATTTCCCTCGAGCGACAATTCTGCAGCAGACGACTTTGAACATATCGAGGGCTTGGCGTGAAACAGTTGTATCTAAAATTGGTATCTATTTTTACCAAGGTTAATCACCTCGCCATAAAGTCTTTATAAGCGTTAAATCACTGTTCTTGGTAAACAATGTAAATTTAGGTGCCATTGCTCGTTCTGAGCAATGGCACCTAAATTTGCATTGTTTACAAAAGGGTCAAAATTGCCCCTAAACCAGGGGTTTCAAAATAGGTTTTAAGTTACAACCGTTTCACGCCAAGCCCTCGATATTTTTGTAACAAAATAGAAAATCTCTATACTTGAATGGATAACCTATGACTAATACGGTAAAACATTGTGGCAAAAGGATAACTTGCTCGTTTTGCGCAATTTCTTAATTTGTCACTATGTTTTCAAAACGCCGTCAGCTGCAGAGGCGTCAAAAAGCGTCTATAATTGGGAAAGGGTTAAATTGATTCATCCAGAGGATGGGTCAGATATTTCTTGTAATTCGGAATTCTACTTGAAGTTAAGATTCACTCACTCTTGTTAGCGCTTAATTGGTGTCTAACTTATATTTTTTTAATATTGGAACTTTTATTAATTCCGAATTCTTCTTGAAGCTGGCATTCTTTCAATACTGTTATCATTTATGCGGTGCTTTTTTTTTAAAATGTTGACAATATGTGAATGACAAATTGTACAACAATAGCTTCTTAACCCTTTCCCTCATACATACGCTTTCTGACGCCTCTGCGGCAGACGGCTTTTTGAAAACATATTGACATAAGAAGAAATTGCTCAAACGAGCAATTTCTCCTTTTGCCACAATGTTTTCCACTTTTAGTCATAGGTTATCTATTCAATTATAGAGATTGTCTATTTTTTGACAAAATATGTTCAAAGTCGTCTGCTGCAGAATTGTCGTACATGTATGTGGGAAAGGGTTAAGTCGAGTGTTCGTTGTATTGTAATTAAAAAAGACCTTACCCCTGAAACTTGAACATATTTATCTGAAACTGATATTGATACTTTCGTTTCCAAAGACGGCAAGGCCAATGACTCTATAGAATGACAACGTAGTTACACATAGGGCATTGTCCCGATGAACCACACATTAGCAATACAAGAAAATGTAAAATTTTCATCCTGCTTTTTACGGTAAATTAGTACGTCTGGCATGAACCAACAGTAGTGTCTCGCAGAGTTACGTCCGGTAGCATACGTTCCATAGTAAACTAGTACTTATATTAGTCCTGTAACCGGCGTAAGATAGTAAATAAGTTAAGTATAAAATTGATTCTCGTAAACTCTACAGCGGACAAATACAGCTTGGTGTGTGTAATCGATACAGTATATGATTAAGGAAACTCCTTACGGAATTTGAAAGGTTTTGTCGCCAAAAATGTTATCTCTGGCCCGCCATGTGAAAGGCCCGTCATATGTACAACGCCCGCCATTTGCAAGGCAACGCCATTTGCAAGGCCCGCCATTTGCAATGTCTGCCATTTGCAAGGCCCGCCATGTGCAAGGCCCTTCATGTGCAAGTCCCGTCTCCATTATTGATGTTTGCATGACCCGGTAATGTAATGGTAAAGGGGCAGGTAACTCCAGACTGTAAACAATGTATCTGAGATGAATAAATGGTGACATGCACATTTTACATGTATCCAACAACGACCCTTTAAAGGTTACACCAACATCGAACTTAGATATATATATATCGTACATATATCTTAAACTGTAACGATATATCCACAATTCAAGTGGACCGAGTCTTGCGATTTGCAGTCTGACAGTCACTCCGATTTGATAACAGTTAAAGTGTCATTGGCTTATACTTATGCAGCTATACGTCTATGGAGATATGTCAAAAGTCGCATAAGTGTCTATATGACATTCAGGCGGATGATTTAAAGACTCTGATGTAAGGATAAGTTTCCTTTCGCTTTCACAAAGTGCAATCACAACTCAAACAAATGTCGCTGGACGTCGCTCTTGTTTGTGAATTGAAGGACTAAAGAAAAATCGTTATATTAAGGTTTGTTGAAAACCCTTAAACCTCACGTTAAACCCTTCCCACTTACGACACACTTGCATAAGACGACTTATAAAACATATAGTAAAACGTAAGAAGCATCTCATTAACTCTTTCAGCGCCACAGGCACTATTGAGCATTTTGCAAACAATGCAGATTCAGGTGAGACAGCTCGTAACGAGCTGTCTCACCTGAAATCTGCATTGTTTGGCTGTGAGTTATAAAAATATTCCAAAAATCCTATAACATGAAAATAGAGTCGTTCGAGTTTTGAACATGGAAGAGTCTACTTTAAACAATTCGGCGCTGAAAGGGTTAAAAGTTGAAAAACATTTTGGCAATGTGAATAATTGTTACTTATGACAATGTTTCAATAGTCGTCTGATGAAGATGCGTCAAGTGGGAGAGGGTAACGTTAAAGCATCAACAGAATTTATACGGGATTTAGAAATGAATAACTGACATATTCAAGCGGATAAAGCATTCTTAGAACTGTTTCCAGTCCCTTTCAATTCACCTTGCTGTATCAATCATTTCTTGTTATGGCAATGTTCCATGCATCACAAAGACCGTCTTATATACGCTGTGGAAACTGTGGGAACTGTATTCTGTTTTTCATAGTACCAAATACATTAAAGATATATAAAATATAGTTAACATCGGTGTAAATGCATTCATACTAACTACATTTGATGTATCCGCGATTTTTAAAACCTCCCCTCCCCCTATGTTTATTGATTGGTTGTTTATTGTTTTACGCCATATTCTACAACTTTATCCTGACACCAGCCAGTCAGTCGTGATGCTTATCCCGCAACCCTGAGCGAGCGCCAAGGAGCGCAGTTTTAGCTCGTCTGTTTTTCGAAGAAGAAAAGTAGGGGTATTGTGATACCCTTGGCGTCGTTGTCGTCGTCGTCTGCGTCTGCGTCGTCACAAACTTAAACCTTACATCATAACTCAAAAACCAATCAATATTTTCAAATGCAACTTGGTACACATGTTCCGGGTAACAATGTGCATATCTTCACCAAGTCAGATAACTCTTGCTTTAATGATTATTCAGGAATGCTCCTTGGCGTTCGCTTGCGGCACTCTTGTTAACGTCTTTGGTATGACTCGGCCGAACGCTTAAACACTACACCACCGAGGCGGTCCTTCCCCTAAGTATTTCAATTGCATATGTAATAAAAATAGACACGTATCAAGTTACAGAAACGTTACAACTATAATCAAAGTACAGAAAGTACTGGTAACGAATTATTTTGAACATGTATTGTAAAATCAAATTTATGAATGCAATTGATCATGCTATTGCACAATTTAGTCTATTTTATTATTATTAATATTTTTGTCCAGAGATTTTTTTTATCAGTTGACAGTTTTAGTAAATGTAGCATTTCAACGGCGATGCGAGCGTTTAACATGCACACTAACTCTTTCACTGAGCTCTGCGTAAAGTCTGTCAAAACACCCATGGCATATTTGTGAGATTTATATTGTTAGTTTGATTTGTTTTCGTCACCAGGGGCGGATCCAGGATTTCGGCTTATATTATAACTATGTTTCATGTGAGTGAATTAATTATTATAAATATATAATGTTTAAAAAATCGCATAAAATAAGAATTAAAAAAAAAAAAAAGAACAGTTCCAATTGGGACTCGAACTCGCTTCCACAAATAGTCCATGCTTAGAAGTTCTACACTCTCTGCATTACACCACGGTACTTTGATACAACGTATGAGCGTTACTTTCGTATATATATTAAGCTAACTGAATGCGCGCGTATGTAAACCATGATCTATAATTAGAAAGCCCCTTTGATCATCGTTATCATGTTGGAAAAAGGAGAAACAACGGCGATGCGAGCGTTTAAAATGCACACTGACTATTTCACTGAGCTCTGCGTAGTGGCATATTTGTGAGATTAACATTGATCTATACAGCGTGGGGTCGACTTCTAGTGAATGGGCATACGACTAAAATTCATACTCGTGCCTTATACGTACCTGCCGACAAATGAAATATATATGCGCGTACTGTTAATTTGATATTTTCTAGAAAATTGATTATCTATGATGATTCGATAGTATAATTATGACTTCACTGTATTGAAATAACACGTAGAAGTCATTTTAATATCGAAAAAATACTAGGACTATTTAGGTGCAGCGAATGTGTATTCTAAGCGGAAGTGTAGTTTAACCGTGACTTCCGGAAAAAAACACGATCGCGTTAACTGTATTATTTTTTGAGAAAAAATAATTCGTTAAAAAGTACATGATATCAAAACATTCTTCATGCTCAATATCAGGATAATTTCGGATTTTCTTTAAACCAAATCATTTAGTCGATCAGCAATTATAAATGTTATTACCTTCACTCTCAAATAAATTCAGATTAGTTTCAGATTGATGTAGCTGAGGTTTGGTTTAAAGGTGGTGTAAACCCATCTCATACCAGTGGTAATTAATTACCGATGGTGCCCATATCAGCGCGGATAATTCATTGTAACTGTTGTCGATTCGAGTCTGGTTTTTTTTGCTAATGCAGATCGGGGAAAACCATTATATTTTGCTGTAATCTATGAACTCAAACTACCAATGAGAAAAGACCGCCTAGACCAAAATATTAATTGGTCGGAACATGAATATGAATGTGCACATCCAATCGATGTCTGCATGGTGCGTGCTATGGCACACGTTTTAAAAGTAAGAATGGTTTATATCTGTGGGTTATTTCAAGCATAAGACACGTTTGGCTGGATTGAATAGTAACGGATACATACTATGGAAATATAACTTTGTTTCTTTCAACCCTCGTCTTATAATCTAGCCTTCGAGAAATACGTTATCATACGGAAAACTGTCGATTTCAAACTGAAATTAAACCGCGACAAATCAAAATTATAACTTGTGAATGTCAAATCTTCGATCTAAAACCTCGAATCTAAAATCTATAAATCTTTAAATGTTAAGATCGATACATAAGAGACAAATTTCTTATGACAAGTTATCGTGTTGATCAATATCCAGTCGACAAGTCGATGGCGTAAACAGGATTCTGCAGTTTGTAAGTTCGTCAAATGGATATTTTATTTTTGTTCTTCTTCTTCTGAAGGTATGTGTCTGCAGGGTCTACATTTTGAATGAGCACAGTCGATATACGTGAGCCGTCTCGCGAGAAAACCAACATAATGGACTCTGCGTAAAGTATTGACCCTGATCAGCCTAAGCATGCCGCGCAGGCGTACCCGGATAGACACTTTTCGCCTCCTGTTGATTTTCTGTTTCAAGAGTCATTACTCTATTCCCCTGAGACGGAATGTGTCTTTCCAGATCAGTCTGCGCGAACTGCGCAAGCTGATCTGGGTCGATACATTACGCAGAGGCCATAATATTGGCTTTCTCGCGGGACGGCTCACGTGTCTGGAGTGGTTATTATTTACTTAAATAGCAAGAAGGAGATTAAAAAGATCTACAGACAATTTGCAACGGAAGAAGATGATAACTGTCAATGGTGTTTAACTTCTTTCTAGATGTGTCTCTCCCCCACGTTACATTTCTGAACCAGACTTAAAAATATCCATAACATTCAGTGGTTGGCATCTTTAATGATTTACAAAGTAACGCCGAAAATATAAACCAAAGTTTAACCTTCTTCCTCGCGTGCTTTTTGTGTAGACATTAGCCTTGCAAAAATATCAAAATGAATAAAACAGTGCAATCATTGGTAAATGCAGAAAAAAATTGACACATATTTGAACATTTTAGAATAACATGTATAGGGAAAAAGAGTATATTCTCCCTTTTCTACAATGTAATAAATACAAGCGGCGGTCGGGAGTCATCCGTATCAGGCTAATGTTTAAAATCTCCAATTCCATATTTGGAATCTAGAAAGCTATATATATACAAGTCATACAAGCTCCAAGAGCACGACGTGACCACCCTTTACTACTTGCAAATTGATCCTGACAACAGCGAGTTGGTCGTCATGCTAACCCCAAAAACCTGAATTAATGCCATGACATCTGTTTTGAAGTCTTTGGTATGACCGCGCCGGTGATCGAACCCGTGGCCTCCCGCACACGAGCCGGATGCTCTACCACTACACCACCGAAGCGACATTAACACTAGGTCTGGTGATGAGAATACGAAATGAAAAGTCTCGTCAAGCGACTAGAAACACAGCATCATTCAGTTTGAAATTAGATTTGAAGAATGAGTTTCTAAACTACAACTGTTTTGGGTTGGTCGGCATCTGACATCAAACAGAGTATCCCTTCAGTTTAAAGTTTTAAAGTGTTAAAGTTTGGTACAGGTAACTTGGTCATAAACACCGTGATATAAGTGGAAATGTGTTGAAAGGGGCGTTACACACCAAGACATACACACTGCAAACATATGCACAATATATCTGGGAAGTGTGCATGGTACCTGTGTTCTTACCTCGTATAATGGTTGCTGGGTTAGCGTGACGACTGCCTGGCTGGTGTCAGGATAAAAGGACCAGCAGTGCTGGCTTATTACCCAGGAAACCCGTGATATAACTGGTGGTTTTTCTTTTAATTTTTAATGTGGCGTAAAACAATAAATTGATTTAACCCTGTACAGCTAATTCTTTATATAAAACTGCTTAGCTTATCAAAGGGATTATTCTTGTTATTGTAAGAAAGATCATTTACTTATAATTTCATAAATAAATTGAATTGAATCAAAAATGAAATAATATTATGTAATTTAACACTCACTAGAAAGGTATATTGTTACGAAAATTTGGGTACTTGAAATTCGCTACCATATTTTTAAGAAATTGAAATAAATAGATAACATATGCAGGTTGGGTGGTTTATTCTATGCATTTAACAACACAACAGCTGAAAATGAAATAATTCCAGATAAAAAGATTACATTATATGTACAATTAAAACAGAAAACAATCCCATTGCCTATAGCTGAGGTTAAATAGGACAACTTTTAAGACAGGCATTTACAATCTAATACCAAATCCCCCGCTTTGTGAAATTGTTATTTACGTCTCCGTTCTCCGTCAATTGATTAAGATTTTAATTCTAAAGAGTGTTTAATCGCACTCTCTGTACTGATGAATTTGTTTAAAATAGTTCTTCTCAATATCCAACCTTTACGTCAATATGTCGTGTGTTTATTTGTGGTTGCTTTACGCCGCGTTAAGCCATATTTCAGTTATTTCACAGCGTTTTCTATAGTAGGACTACTATACTTTATTGCATACTTTCATATTGTCCCGTTCACTTTGCATTGAAGAAAGTGGTCATGATTTTTCGATCATGACCGCTGTCAAGGAGTGATCATGACCGTAAATAAGGGCGTGCGACAATTCCGCATAATTAACATGCTAGGGACTAATCTTTGTTATGTAAACAAACAAAGCTGACCTAAATTTCATTATTATACCTCACGTGACTTTGTAATGTTAGATTCTCGTATACTGAGCATGGACAATTTCTTACTACCTCATATTAAAAGTACGTTTTTGACCGGATAACAGTATACTGTTACATGGCACGCGCGTCTAAAATGTAGATCATGCACGTGCATGACGTCATTTAAAATAATAACGTCACCGTTATAATTCAAACGGCATTTGCAAAAAAAAATACTACTTAATAATGTAAACAAACAGTTTGTTTCTAATTCGGAAACACATTTATCAATGCTAGATAATAAAAAACACCTCCACAACGTAAAGCAAATAGTTGACATTATGAAAGTATGCAATAAAAAGGTTATTGACCCTGTACTGTGAAATCATCGTTGGACCTCGTTCTTTGGCGAACGTAGCCTCGCAAGCTCGGCAACGTCAGCCCAAGAACTCGGTCCAACGATGATTTCACAGTACAGGGTCAATAACCTATAATACAAGTAATGTGCTCGAATGTTGTTATCTATTGCAATAGAAGAATGTTTAAACGTTCAGAAAATGTTTTTTCTTATTGACATATCTTCAATAATTGTTGAGTTTTACTTGCTACAAATGTTCGGACGGGTTATATTTTAGTATATAAGTTATATTACGTATCCCCTTTATCTACGTCCCTGGGTGAACTTACATGATTTGACTGATGTGTGTTTTAAACGATATTAAGCCCAAACGATTTATGTGAATTTCCAACGATTCAAATATCATCGAAATATGCGTACCAGCCGTGAGTGTTAACCCTTTCCCACATGTAGACGCTTTATGACGCATCTGTAGCAGACGACTTTGAAAACACTTTGTGACAAAAGAAGAAATTGCTCAAAACGAGCAATTTCGCCTTTTGACACAATGTTTTTAAATCTATTCACTAAGTATGTCTTCATTTAGGGAGATTTTCCACATTATTGTTGAGATGTTTTCAAAGTCGTCTGCTGCAAATTTGTTGTATGTGGGAAAAGGGTTAAAAACAGTTTGATTGAAAACTTATTTAGTCAAAATGCAGTAAAGACATGGTAATTGAATAAGAAAGTAGAATCGATACGTTTACAACATTATGGTAACAGAGACCTACCAAACTAGTTGTGGAAATGGCCACGTCAAAAGAAAACCGACACTCGGGGGATTATGCAACCAGGAAAATTCCAGGCCTGTCTGTTCCTCCGGGCAGTTAGATCGATCAGGATCTTCACTGTTCGCCATCACGTCGTACAAATTTCCCTGAATCCCACATAAGCGCGGTTTTAACCCTAACCTGCCTGTATAAGTATGTAATTGGATCGTTGATACTATTTATATCAATACATCCGAATGCCGGTTTTCGCTGGATATGTCTGGCGCTTTATTTAGTTCATGGTCTCTGCTTCATACACGTGGCTTTGATAATATGTCTGAAGGACCTTTTTAATCCTTCATTTTTGTTTACCAGAAGGCCATGTTTATGTAGTGGACAACTGGACACGTACCCATGTGATTAGTATATATAACGTATAACGCGAAGCAATGCACTATCCGATCTGAATGTCGCTGAACATGTTAAGAATGTTTGTAGATTTCTCGTCCCTGTTAGAGTTTGAGCCGCAATACTCGCAGTGAAACAGTTGAAATTGTATGCACATTTAGCAGCAGTTAGGATTGTTTCTTGCTAAGTCATTGATCACAGTTATTATATACCGCGTTTGTATGTTTTGAAAAATATCTCATATTAACTACGGTTGAATTCGTTTGATGGGTATTGACGCCGTTTCAGCATTATTTCAGTTAGATCACGGCGACATTGCACTCATTCATGCAATAGGCTAGGAAATGTGTATTGTCCTAGGGCACTCCACCATGACCGTCGATACGCGAGTAGGGATCAAATCCATAATGCCCGGTTTCATATCCCCGACGCTAGCCGCTCGGTCACGGATGATTTCCTTACCACGAGTGTACGATTCTATATGTGTTTACATCGATTGTGAAAAAACTTTCATGTTATATTACTCACGTTCGATGTCTGCTTCCTGGATACTCGCTCCGTTTGTGTGGACGAAACTGCACAACGGTTACGCATTGATATTAATGAAAACGCAGTTTGTGAAGTCTTGTTTGTGAACAGTGTAGGTTCAGATCATCCTGTACGTCATCAGAATCTACACAAGTTGACGGCAGCTTCTAACAAGCTTATGTAAGTAGCATGTGAACGGTGTAGATCAAGATTGACATTGTTCACAAAAGCCAAAGTTAAGCTTGGTCACGGACGGTCTCAAATAGAATGTGATGACAGATATAAATGTTCGAAAAAATACATTCTTCAAAATACGTTCCGCAATCTCTTTTATGATTTGGTTTTGGTTATATTTTGGAAAGTCAACCTATAACGCACATTTATTTCAACATTAAGAATGTCTGTGCATAACCTAATGGTAGAACATAGGACGTCGTTTTGGACTTGAAGGAACCCTTATGTACTGTATTTGGGTTTGTAATAATCTTATGGGTGAATGAGGATGTGAATTTCACTTTGTTTTGGATTGTCCTCTTAACGATTTTGCCTCGTACATGTCCATAAGAAACTTTGCAGGTATCAAAATTTAAATAGGTTGCACATACTATTGGCAAGTACTGATGAATCAATTATTATAAAATGTTTGATGTGTATCTAAATTGCAAAGAAGAATGGGGAAATTATAGGTAAGTTAGTTTCGAACCAACATGATGAAGTTGTCATTGTTTATACGAAAAAAAAACATAAATGGTTTTTTTCGTTCATAGGTAACAGGTGTGAGATTTTTTTATTTTTTAATTTTTCAATAACCCATGAAGCTTTCCGAAATGAAACTGACCAAATCCTTGGGGGCCGCCATTTTGGATATGTATAAAATGAGACGAAAAACACGGATTGAAAATTATTGTCGTCTTTTTAATCATTTTTCTTTAAAATCGATATTTAAGATCATTAAAGTGCTGTATTATGTGGGAATTAACATTTGTACGAAAAGTTAAAAATAAATGAAACTCTGTAAGAAATATGTTTTCCCATTCGTCAAAAAAACGACAGCATTAGTAACCTTACGCCCGAACCTAAATTTTGACTGTATTGTAGCCAAAGAAGGACGTGACGTCATTTCCGTAACACTTCATCTTGGCGTAACGCCAATGGAGCGACGTCGTTTCCCGCAACAAATGTGGTATCGACATGAAATACCCCAAATTCCTATACATGAGCTATTGACTCACTCATTCAAAGTATATTGATAAATTTACCAGTAGTAACTTATTTTTTTAAGCGGCGTAAACATAATAAAAAAAATTAAAAATGATTAGATTTCATGCACGACGAGTATCAATAAAAGTCAATTTATGACCTTGATTTGTTGTGTGTAATACTAGTGCAAGACAGACAGGCTTGGTTAGGTGAATGTTATAGCATGGATTCGATCTACGTGATATAACTGAAAAGTAAAGACTCGATGTATGCTCAATACGATGGAGTCGCTATCAAAATCGAATGGGATCCATAAATTACTTCGAGATATCGACGTGTTAGATGGACGACCCAAGTACAGTGGTCTCACTATACCTCGAAAACGAAGGAGGCCGATAAAATACTTCGAGATATCGGCATGTTCGAGCGATTCCTCAATCTATTCTTATATATTAATATATGTGTTTTCAGCTTCATAATTCACTAATACTTAACTATTTATTATGAAAAACAAGCCAGTCATAAGATCATATCAAGAAAAACAGTACAGAAGCAGTTCTGATTGATTGCACGTCAGACCAATAAGAACTGCTGTTACACTATTTCCAAACGACAGATTCCTCACAGGAATTGGTTCGAGTTATACGGTGTATCCAAGTTATAGAATGTTCGTGCTATCGCAATCACTGACAATTTTCAACAAATATGAAATTGTTTATAGGTTCTATGCAAGATACCTCGGGATTCTTGGAAGCGCCGTGTTCGAGTGGTTAGCGTCGTGTATTTGAAAACGGGCGTCCCGGGTTCGATCCCATGTCGCGGCACTACGGTCATGGTGGAGTGAGGCAAATTTTCTAGCCTAGTACTGGTTTGTTCACCCAGGGTCATGAATTAGTGAACTGTCGCCGTGATATAAGATAAATAATGTTGAAAACGGTGTAAAACATCAATTAAAAAAATGTTTCTTGAAGAGTATAATCTGCCGGGCGAAATATACATTGCGGCATTTTTACGGAAAACTAAAATCGTAGTAAATTAAATTTTAAAAGCAATCCTTCCCTCCTAAACACTACGTGTTAGTTACACTACGTGTGTTAATTCAGGAAACATGAAGACGTGAACTGTCGCCGTGATATTATTGAAATAATTTTGAAAACGGCGTAAAAAACAATAAAAATAAAAATAAGATCAACTTAAACTAAAATAACAGAACATGTTTCATTCAAATTTAACCTTGAGTGTGTTTTCCACATATAATACATATGCAGCAGACAATTTTGAAGACATCAATGCCAAACTATAGACATCAAAGAGCGTCTTCATGTGGGAAAGCGTTTAAGTTTTCGATTTTATTTGTAGAAATCTTTTCTTTCGTGGGAAATATTGTTATCGATATTTTGGCATATTCTAACAAGCATAAATGGTCACGCGACCGGGAAAGTAGAACCTCGTCTTCATAGGTTAGATTTACATTACGCAAAGTCCATAATGTCGGTTTTCTCGTGCGACGGCCCATATGATATACTTGAATTGCTAACCACACGCAACTAGGAACTTTTGTTTATGTGTATATTCGGATATGGAACGTCTTTACTATCTTAATATGTTGTATTGTATTATACGCCGTACATTTTCACGTATACGAGGTACATATTTCCATTGACATGGTACAGTTTACATGATATGCAGTGCTTTTCCTGTTATACATGGTGGTTATTTAATAATTTGCAATGCAAAAAAGTGTAGATACACTAGAATAATCTTTATGTGGTGTACAAACAAATCATATGCAATACAAACAACATTGTATGCAGTTCAAATGACATTATATGCAGTCATTTTTTTCAAAACATGTGGTGGTAGTTTGATTATTATACAGTAGATTTACCTTTATATGCGGTGCATTTTTCTTTACGAGGATCGTACTTTCGGCATTCTACGGAATAATTTCGGAAATTACCGAGTATGACAGTCTATTTCAATCAAAGTGCTGAAAGGATTGATGGTAAAGGGGTGTCTGTAAGTTGAAAAGATATGGCATAGTGTATATGGATGCACGTTGTCAACAATGTATCATCGACATGTTAACAAACCAAAGCAGATATGTTTGAAACAACACGAATTGCCTGCCAATAACCGAGCAGCGACCATTAAGCATAATATTTCCTGTTCAGTTGACACTAAATATCCACACTGTATATTGGAATCATGCTGTTACATGTAAATGACAGACAATCGAAAGCATGCTAGAGTTATGTTTGTTGTGCAATTCACATCTGCAGGTCATAGGTTTCCTATAAACCAAGTTTGAAATTGATGCATTGAAAATTTACTCAGACAATGGCAGAAGAAAACATTGGCAAATAGAGATTATACCTAATACACTCACATCATATTTATGTTCGAAATATTGGATCGTTCTCCTGATCACAATAGTGTATAAGTGTGACCATGAAATGAATCTGCCAAACAGAAACAGCGTTTAGACCAATGAATACAAACCGTGACGAACGTATGGTCAAAAAGACGGAAAGACAGTCAGTCGGTCGCTCCAGACAAAGTAAACTCAGCTTGGTGAAAGAACAAGAGCCCTTCCATGCAACAATGTGTTGCATTCGAGAAAGTCATATATAATAAGTGAGAACATGGAAAGATAAAATAAAGACATTCTCCAAAAACAGCATGCTAGAGTGTTAGTGTGCACTGCACATCTGCAGGAGATAAGTTCGAACTTTATAAGGAAACATAGAATAACTCCTACTACTGCTTTATTTGTTCCTATCGGGTGCATTGTCTGCATTAAATATGCTGCAGACGATATTTAGGGAGGAAAAATTCTATTCTATCTATAATTTATAGTATAAATGGATAAAAAATTACATTATGCTATATAATTCAGCAATAGGCTTTAAATTCAGTCTCATTCAAATCATTCCTCTTACACTCTCAGTACTTATGACTCTCTCACAGCTACCATCACTCTTTCACAGCTACCCTAATTCTCTCACAGCCACCATTACTCTCTCACAGCTACCCTAATACTCTCACAGCCACCATTACTCTCTCACAGCTACCCTAATTCTCTCACAGCAACCATCACTCTCTCACAGCTACCCTTATTATCTCTCACAGATACCACACTTACAGCCACCATCACTCTCTCACAGCCACCATCAGCCAACATCACTCTCTCACAGCTACCCTAATTCTCTCACAGCAACTTTCACTCTCTCACAGCCACCATCACTCTTTCACAGCTACCCTAATTATCTCACAGCCACCATTACTCTCTCACAGCCACGATCACTCTCTCACAGCTACCCTAATTATCTCACAGCAACCATCACTCTCTCACAGCCACCATCAGCCAACATCACTCTCTCTCACAGCTACCCTAATTCTCTCACAGCAACCATCACTCTTTCACAGCCACCATCACTCTCTCACAGATAGCCCACTTACAGCCACCATCACTCTCTCACAGCCACCATCACTCTTTCACAGCTACCCTAATTATCTCACAGCCACCATCAATCTGTACAGCCACCATCACTATCTCACAGCCACACACTCACAACCCCCATCACTCTCTCAAAGCCACCCTCGTACACGTTTGACAAATGTCAGAAACAATGTTGACCTAGCTGGGGCTCGAACCCACAACGCTTGTATTTTGAATTGACAGACGGCTGCTCTACCTACTGAGCTACCGAGTTTCATACAAATCGATGCCATTACAAAATATATATTTATGAAAAGTTAATTACCAGGTAAATACTACGCAGTAATATTAAAAATATGTTTTATGTTATCATCGACATAAAGTGGTATCTCATCATAATTATATAAGTATTCGTGTCGTAATTTTAAACATTTTAAATGTATTACTAAATAAATATAAGTTACAGGTTTAACCATCAATCTTAGTCTGAAACCTATTAATACGTAAACTCATGTGCTTAAAATAACGTTGTTATAGCCTAGTGGCTACGAACGAAGCGCTTCAAACCTTAACGTTCACTTTTCATTGGTTCGATCCTTATGCTAGGCGTGTATTTTTGTCTGTCTGTTCTTTTTTCTAAATTTGATTTGTATATATTACATATACGACCATCTATTTTTCTTTTCAGACAATTTCATTCAGTCGATCATAAGATTCCTTTCATCTTCAAATGTTTCAATTCTAGTGCAATGTCAATGTACGTGTAATCTTGCCCCAAATGTTATGTAACGTATCTTACATGCACATATATCTTTTTTTATAAGATTAACTCGACAATATAAAATACATATAATTAATCGGCAAACCTGTACTTTAATCATTTAAAGAAAAAAGAATCATGCTCGCATAAAACAAAATGAGCATCATGATAAAAAGGCCAAAATTGTAAAAGACATTCCGATTTAGATATTCTAACCCGTGACAATTGCAATTGCAGCAATGTGTGTTAAGTACAGAGCTATCTACGAAACAATGATGTGTAGAACCTATTTTAAATTGGATGCTGTACATATATTATACTGTCTCACGAAATTTAAATTTAGAAAAAAACATTACGAATATTTATGAGTACGAGACAGTTAAAAGTGAACGAGACAGACACAGGGGGAGAATAGAGACAGACATACAGAGATAGCGAAAGAGAGACATAGAGACATAGTGAGTGTAGAGAGAGAGAGGGAGAGAGAGAAACAGAGGAAGAAAGAAAACGAGAGAGAGAGAGAGAGCGAAAGGGAAAACATGAAAGAAAGACAGCAGACAGACAGACAGCCAGCTCCATAAGTGCCTCTCAGCTTTACAGACAAACGAATTCAAATTCAAATTCAAATTCGATAATACTCAGAACAATTCAATGATTGACATGAGAATAATGCAGTCATTAAACAATGGAAACGATTTAACCATTTCCATGTTACTGACGCTTGTTAACGCATATGCAGCAGACGGCATTTGAAAACATCGTGACAAATGCGGAAATTGCATTTCGTACATACAAACGTATAAAGGTAAAACTACTGCATATAATTAAAAATCTACCATATGTATCGAGACACTGACTGCATGTTGTATTGCATATAAAGTTATTTGCACACCATAAAAAGGTTATTGTACTGTATATATATATAATGTGTATGGGTATGTGTATATATACAATTGCGGTTGTATATGTGTGTATTTATACATATGCATATAAACTTGATTTTAAACTTATTTAATTTAAACTTAGTTAAGTACTATTTCTCAACTATTTCATTGTCTTAACCATTTCTGTATGTATATTTGTGAATATCAACCATGAGCTGTTTATGCTTAAGTTGGAAATACAATTTCTGTTCTGTTCTGTTCTGTATATGCACACTTTTGCACTTCATATAAATTGAATTACCACCATATATAACGGAAAGAGCATTTCATATCATGGATAATGTACCATGTCAAATGAATTATGTACCTCGTATACATGAAACTGTACTGCGTATAATACAAACCAACATCATAATACAGTAAAGGCTTTCCATATTCGGAGTTAACGGTAAACTGTTGAGTGATGGTATCCGAAAACATGATCCAATAGACCAATACAACTGCAATATTTGTGTACATTTACATAAGTAAATTATTTTGTACAATAAGTATTGTAGAGTTAAAGAACATACGAAGTAGAAATATTAAATTGAAATGCTTTGCAAAAACAATTGCTTTATAGATTGATTGATTGATTGGTTGGTTGATTGATTGATTGATTGATTGATTGATTGACTGATTGATTGATTGATTGATTTATTTATTTAAGTGTAACGACGTTTTCGGTGATCACGACAGCAAGTTCACCTTAAGTTTTTTCCCTGGCTTTATCGAACCAGTACTACTGCATATAATTACAAAACTACCATATGTATCGAGACACTGACTGCATGTTGTATTGCATATGAAGTTATTTGAAACGTTATATGACGTTATTCACAAAGCACTTGATCAATTATCGGAAAAATGAATGACCGATCCGAGGTTCGAACTCTCATCCCTTGGCTTGAAATGTCTCGTAGTTCCTGACTGAGCTATTGCGATTCGACATTTAAAAAACATGTAAGGACAGACGGACAGGCGGACGGACTGACAGAAGGGCGGACTGACAAAAGGGTAAAAGGAAGGAAGAACAGAAGGACGGACGGCCGGGCAAACTGAAGGTTGGTAGGAAATCTTGAATATTAGCCCGCAATGTACTAAGTGGTGGACTATTTATTACGCTTTCGCGGATTTATGAGATTTTCGAACGTTTAAGATTGCATTGTCTGATAACCAGTCGTATAACCTCGGCTGTACTAGTTAACATGAATGAAATATCGTACGGCGTTCTGAAAACCAGTCGGATGACCTCGGCCGTACTCGTTAACACGAATAAAATATCGTACGGCGTTCTGAAAACCAGTCGTATAACCTCGGCTGTACTCGTTAACACGAATGAAATATCGTACGGCGTTCTGAAAACAAGTCGTATAACCTCGGCTGTACTCGTTAACACGAATGAAATATCGTACGGCGTTCTGAAAACCAGTCGGATGACCTCGGCCGTACTCGTTAACACGAATGAAATATCGTACGGCGTTCTGAAAACCAGTCGTATAACCTCGGCTGTACTCGTTAACACGAATGAAATAGCGTACGGCGTTCTGAAAACAAGTCGTATAACCTCGGTTGTACTCGTTAAGACGAATGAAATATCGTACTGCGTTCTGAAAACAAGTCGTATAACCTCGGCCGTACTCGTTAACACGAATGAAATATCGTACGGCGTTCTGAAAACCAGTCGTATAACCTCGGCTGTACTCGTTAACACGAATGAAATATCGTACGGCGTTCTGTTACACTTGTGTCTTAAGGGACTGCTTCAAGACATTTGATCTCCAATCTTCATATGATTGATGGTTTGGTATTTTACGCCGTTTTCAACATTATATAACGGCGTACCAGTACTACTTTATTACCCCGTTCTAATTAAGCCAGTTATTGGGGGAAAAAGTAACTAGTTGGCTTTTATGAACAGTCTATATCGAGATCATTATGAGCAACTTCTCTTTTTGCCACAATGATTTCAAAAGTTGTCTGCTACAGAGGCGTCATAAAGCGACTATATGTGGGGAAAGGGTAAACTGCAATCAAGAGGGATTTACTTTATTATTTTCTGTTCGTAATAATAGACGACAGCAAAACGAATTCCAAACATTTTGTGATCATGCAGAAAACATGAGATTAACATTATTATCGTCTAGTCAATTACTTATAAATCATTTTTTATTGCCAAAGTATGCACTTTAATTTTTATTTACAATCATCTTACTTTTTTTTCGTAAATAGGTAGCACCTATAGATATATTAGTTAATATAGGGGTATGAACAGGTATTTGGGATTGTTGCCATGTAAAACAATAACAATGTGAATTATTGTTGATTATATTGCAATTATTTTAAAATATACACAAAAGCGTTTTTCGCATAAAAAGTATTTATTAATGATTTCAACAAATGAGCCGTCCAGCGAGAAAACCAACAAAATAACCTCCGCGTAATGTATCGATCCAGATCAGCCTGCGCAGTCCCCGCAGACTGGTCCGGACCGACACATTCCGTCTCAGGGGGATATAATGATTCCTGAAACAGAAAATCCACAGGAGGCAAAACGTGTATGTCCGGGTTATCCTGCGCGGCATGCTTAGGCTGATCCGGTCGATAGTTTACGCAGAGTCCACAATGTTGGTTTTCTCGCCGGACAGCTCAAATGTAATTACTAAACTAGCTTGAAATTGAAAAAAAGTCTGCGCACCCGAATCTGAATAATGATTCCTTCGTTAATTTCTAGAATTGTTTTTTAACCTCGTAACGAAAATATACAGAATACTATTACAACATGATCTAATTATCAAGCAATGTATTTTCCATAATATCAAAAAAAAGGTTTTTTTGTATATCGTTTTAAGCAATCCTTTCGCTAATTCTCTTATATCTAATTATTTTTGTAAAATATCTTTGCCGAATATTTATCGTCTTGTACTGCATTCAAATAAAGGACAAACTGATAAATAAAAGCTATTTATGAGACGAATTAAAACTTCGTAAAATTCAGAATGCTACTACAACATGATACTATGGTTGAGCATGGTATTTCCCGTAATATCAAAACAATATTTGTATATTTTCTCCTTTCCTTTGCCATACTTTTCATTAAATTTTATTTTTGCCGACACTAATGGTTTTGAATTGAAAATGCTTATACAAATCAACCGGAGATAATAATATGACTGTAAATGTCACGAATTTATATAGTCCGCGTCAGACCATTGTGAGATTCGTAGTGACTCCATTTCTAAATCAAATTTAACTATTTCAGCGAGGAATTGTTTTACGTAAACTCGTACTCGTTCAAAAATGGCCGACTCTATGTTTCATGTTAAATAAAAAGAATATTGTGTCTAAACAAAAAATTACTCGTTTTGAGAAAGTTCTGCTTTGGCCACATTATTGTCAAATGTCGTCTGCTATAAGGTAGTCAGAATTCGTCTACAATTAGAAAAAAGGACTGTCCTACCGCTAGAGCTCGGAAATGACGAGGACCACCAATCAAGGGATCGAAATCCGGTTCGGCCATTCATTATATTGGTTGATCGATAAAGGTTATTGTGACTAGCTTCATTCGTTTTCCACTTAGTGGCTAAATAGTCTATATGGCACAAGGTAGACAGTTGCCTTGGAATAATGTGCTTGGGTACTGGTGCTGAAAACTCAGGATAAACGCGGTAGATGATCCAACCGCCGTGATATATATGAAATATCATTAAAAACGGCGTTTAATCCCATTCAATTAGTATTCACTGTACGCAAAAGCAATAAGACCCATTGTTGTCTGGCACGACCCGTATGCACTCCTATAAGTCTGACAACCTCCATCATGTATAAAACATAGGAGTTTTGAAATGATCGTAATTATGCGAATTGTCATTTTAATTGAGTTAAATAGTGTTCCTAAGTTTTTAAATTATCTTGAGTATAATTGTGTAATTGTAATTTGTTACCAGGCTTTCTCGAACCAGAACCCTTTACCCTTGCCCTCATATAGACGCTTTCTGACTTTTTGAAAACATAGTGACAAAAGAAGAAATTGCTCAAAACGAGCAATTTCTCCTTTTGCCGCAATGTTTTCCACTATCCATTCAATTCTAAAGATTTTCCATTTTTTGACAAAACATGTTCAAAGTTGTCTGCTGCAGAATTGTGGTATGAGGGAAAGGGTTAATTAGGGTTAATTAACTACATTCTTCCCACATATACTATTTAGCGTAATGGTAGAAGACGTATAACGTTTGTTAATCATAGGAAATAATGAATGTCCGAGCCGGGGTTCGACATCACGATCTCTGGATTGAAAACCTTCGTCGTTAGAGACTGTTATATCGCGGTTCGTAATTACGATCATTGGATTGAAACCTTTGTCATAAGCGACTGTGATATCGCGGTGCGAAATCCCGATCTTTGGATTGAAATCCCTCGTCGTTAGCGACTGTGATATGGCGGTTCGTAATTACGATCCTTGGATTGAAACTTTTGTCATAAGCGACTGTTATATCGCGATGCGAAATCACGATCTTTGGATTGAAACCGGTTGTCGTTATTGACCGTTATATCGCGGTTCGTAAAATTGTCATTGAAACCTTTGTGATTAGCGACTGTGATATGGCGGTGCGAAATCACAATCCTTGGATTGAAACCGGTTGTCGTTATTGACCGTTATATCGCGGTTCGTAACATTTTACGATCCTTGGATTGAAACCTTAGTCATAAGCGATTGTGATATGGCGGTTCGTAATTACGATCCTTGGATTGAAACTTTTGTCATAAGCGACTGTGATATCGCGGTTTGAAATCACGATCTTTGGATTGAAAAATCCCTCGTCGTTAGCGACTGTGATATGGCGATTCGTAATTACGATCCTTAGATGGAAACGTTTGTCATAAGCGACTGTGATATCGCGGTTTGAAATCACGATCTTTGGATTGAAATCCCTCGTCGTTAGCGACTGTGATATGGCGGTTCGAAATCACGATCCTTGGATTGAAACCTTTGTCATAAGCGACTGTGATATCGCGGTGCGAAATCACGTTCTTTGGATTGAAATCCCTCGTCGTTAGCGACTGTGATATGGCGGTTCGTAATTACGATCCTTGGATTGAAACTTTTGTCATAAGCGACTGTGATATGGCGGTTCGAAATCACGATCCTTGGATTGAAACCTTTGTCATAAGCGACTGTGATATCGCGGTTTGAAATCACGATCTTTGGATTGAAATCCCTCGTCGTTAGCGACTGTGATATGGCGGTTCGTAATTACGATCCTTGGATTGAAACCTTTGTCATAAGCGACTGTGATATCGCGGTTTGAAATCACGATCTTTGGATTGAAATCCCTCGTCATTAGCGACTGTGATATGGCGGTTCGAAATCACGATCCTTGGATTGAAACCTTTGTCATAAGCGACTGTGATATCGCGGTTTGAAATCACGATCTTTGGATTGAAATCCCTCGTCGTTAACGACTGTGATATGGCGGTTCGAAATCACGATCCTTGGATTAAAACCTTTGTAATAAGCGACTGTGATATGGCGGTTCGAAATCACTATCTCTAGTTTGGAATCCCTCGTCGTTAGCAACTGGGCTATCGTGGTTCGAAAAAAGAATGGTGTATTTCAGCAAAATAAGTGATGCATTATTTGAAACGAGATTGTGTCTCTGCATTTTTAAGAACCATGGCTACTGGTTTTTAATTTAAACAAAATTGTGTTCTTTAATGTTGTATCAATAAAGTAAAATATAAGCCCGTCAATGGGCAAAGAGGAATCCGCCATGACCGAGTGGTTAGTGTCGGGGATATTGAACCGGGCGTCCCTGGTTGGATCCCCTGTCGCAGACGATCATAGCTAAATGCGCTTGGGTAACGCACATTTCCTAGCATTGTACTGGTTTGTTTACCCGGGGATCATGGATAAGTGAACTGTCACCCTGATATAACTGCTGAAATTATGTTGAAAACGACATAAAAAGACAAATAAAAACCATGGGAAAAGGTACACGTCTTATTTTTGTTTTAAATATTGTATAACCATATAAGCCTGCGTATCTTGCACAGTGTAATTAAGATCTTAACTGTTCACATATTACTTACATTAGATTGTTCGAAGAATCAACACGCCTGTGTAGATTCTGATCAGACTGAGCAGATGGACGGTGTGATCTGAACCTACACTGCTCAAAAATGCTGACTCGTACATTTCGCCATTCACCATAACACTGAATGCAATTGTTGTTTAAGGTGCGGTGCATTTTGCAGCTTGGTGTGTCTGCTATGTAATGACAATTGTGTCTCGATACTTCTCTTTATTGTCTTTTAACTTTCACAAAGACAGGGATATGCACCTTTTAACATAAAAACATTTCAAGTTGAGTCGATTTAACCCTTTACCGTATGAAGACACACAGTGAAATTCTTGCATCTGACGGCTGATGCTTACGCAAAACTTTTTTGGGGAAAAAAATGAAAATTGATTATAATAAGTAAGTAATGATTTTTCAAACCATGTGAAATGTTTCTACCCTATTCTCAAATTAAATTTTCATCTAAACGAATTTTCCATATAATGCCTTGATGATTTCAAAGTCATCTGCTGGTATTTGTTGTATGAAGGTAATGGGTTAATGCATGACATTGAGCACGTTTCCTTTCGGGAATTGCGTTGCTAATGCGTTTCGTCTTTTCAATTTAATCAGAAAATACCAGGACCATAAAGAAAACATAATTTTGAATTTGTGTTCAATTAAAGAACTCTTTGGCGACATAGTTAGTTAAAAGAACAATAAACATAATCGACCTTTGTTTTTGAAAAATTCTGCTAACTTCAATATGTTAACCCTTTCCCTCATACAGACGTATTTTAACGCCTCTGCGGCAGAGGGCTTTTAAATTAACATAATGAGCAATTTCTACTGTTATAACAATGTATTTTAATCTATTCCATTATTAAAGGTTCATTCACAGAGATTTAACATATATCTGCAAAGATGTTTTCAAATCGTCTGTTGCAGATTTCCTGTTTGTTGGAACCCACATACACACGACACTTAATATATCAGTCGAAAAGGATCTTTGAAAAGTTTGGAACAAAGGGTAAAATTTCTCATGATGAGCAATATCTTCGTTTGTCAAAATAATAGTATGTTCTTCTATTTTCAATAGTCTACTACGTTCCTTTGTAGCTCTTTACCTTCTGGCTGTTTTCAAATTCGGAAACTGTATCAGGAGAAAATGGTTTTCGAATGACATAGTCAGTGAAAAAACTACAAAACTATTCATCCTGTTTTTGGTGGGTCAGGTGTATCAATAGACTAGCGAGGACTGACGTGAGCACCAGGGAGGGAGAGAGAGTCATTAATACCCTTTTTTGGTAGAATTGTGAAAGCAAGGCTACAATAGTTTCAGGTGCAGTTCTGAAGTCACGTGATGGAAATGACTGAGAACATAATTTCTACCAAATTCAGTACGCCAACAAAAAAGTGCATTTTCTTTTTACTGAATAATGAATGCAAACATAAGCAAATTCACTTATTCTAGGTAAACAAATAAAATTACAAGTCTCTGTACTGTATGTGTAAATATCATATTTAAGTGTAAAAATTGATAAGAATATCACTAAGATTACTTCTCTTCCGAAACAGGAATCCGTCGTGGCCGAGTGGTTATTGTCGGAGATTTCAAATTGCATGTCTTGGGTTTGATCCTTAGTCACGGCCGGCATGATTCCCTTGGACAATTCACATTTCAAAACCTAGAGTGTTTACCCAGGATGCATAAATAAGTGAACTATCACCATGATGTAACTGAAATAATGTTGAAATTGGTGTAAAACCACAAATAAAAACAAATCAAGAACTAAGTCACTATGCAAAATTGAAGAAAAATCTTGTTTACTCTCATGTGGAAGGTATTGATGCAGTTATAGAGGTGAACGTAACAGATCCAACTTGGTCATCTTTAATACACCTTTGCTAATTGATGAACTTTCCCTGTGAGTTGCGATGCCTCTGCAACAGGCCATCTGATTGTTCTCTTCTCATGGATGGTCTATAAAAACAGGTTTGCTCAAGTATGAAAGGAACATGTTAAGTGTAACTTCTCATTCTTAAACCTTCCCCACATACAGACGCTAGCCGGTTTGTTAGATGGTTTAAATTCATGAGGATTCGGGCACACGCAGGTGATGCCTGCTTCTTCTTCTCAAATGTATGGGCCGAGCATCTATTGTCATAATCTTAAGAGAATCAAAATCAAATGAAAGCTGCTTCTTATTGTCACGTAGTATTATTCTTCAGTTATTTTCAATTATATAAACTATTTTAAGAAAACATCTCAGCAACTCTATATTACTTGTGATTGAATCAAAATATTTTCGATTTATCTCCAATTCGGTTACAAAATATAACTGTATAATAGGATTTTACTTCGGAAAGTATTTAATAAATGTATTTGTACTATATTCAACATAGAATCTAAGAATAATGTAATGATTTCTGAATTACCTCCCTTTATATCAAAATTCCATTCACGCTCTATTTACAATGGAGGTTAAGGTCGGGTGACCTAACGGGCATCTGCTTACTACACCACTCTTCAATGGGCGTATGTCTCACACAATATTATTCTCTGTATCCAGACATGAAGAAGGCTAATGTTTATATTTTGTAACTCAATTACATCTTAGTTCGATAGTTCTAAAATGTTATATATTCAGAGTTGGGGTCAATTCATTTTCACAAAACCAACAAGAATTTATGAACTTGGAAATATTTAATTCTGGCCTGAGCATTATTACTTGTCTGTCATGCTGGAGATTGTTTTGGTCAAATATTTCAATATGAACTTCTGCATCTCCTCTTAACCGATCAATGTTTTACCTTCAATACTTTCAGTACTTTGATTAAAGATTTGGGATGATCCGATCTGAGATCAAACCCGCGACCTTCTGCACCCGAGGCGATCCAAATGCAGGCGGATTTAGAGTCCCCCCCCCCCCCCCTCCCCCCCCCCCCAACAACCCCCACCCCAACGACACCTAGACCCGGCAGGGCATCATACATATCGGGCGAGCGCCGGGCCAATTTCGCCACTCAGAGTCCGGGAATACATTAACCGGGGACAGGCCGGCGTATCGCCGACCACCCACTGTGGCTCGCAGGTTATAAAAGCTGGCTCACCGCATCATTCATCATATTATCCAGTCGCGTTTTTCACAGAAGGTTGCAAGTTATCACACAGTTCATCAAAAACAAATTGTCCGAGTAACAGTACTACAAGATGCCCTAAACAATAAGGGAAGACTGAAGAAAAAGGAGAGGGTAGTACCCACAAGAGAGGGAGAGTGGCAGTGAAGTGAATGAGTCATGCCTCTCCTCTTTGGCCACCAATAACTAAGTTGTAGCAAACCTCTCACTCAACCGGGCGACCCGATCGCGCTGTGCGGGTACCCGCAAGCGTTGTGGGGTTATCAACGGCACTCTCGTTAGAATGTCTGTCTTAATATTATCTAAGTCAAGTTCGAGTATGGGTCATATTGGGTCAGAAACAAGGTCACTAGGCCAAATTGAAGGGAAATCTTGTTAACATTCTAGAGGCTGCATTTTTAACTTGAGCCTGTTGAAACTGTATCAGAATGTTTGTCTTGATGATATGTAGTCCAAGTTTGAATATTGGTCATTTCTGTTAAGAAACTAGGTCACTAGGCCAAATTGAAGGAAAATCTTGTCAACACTGAAGAAGCCACATTTTTTTAAATTTGGTCAGAATGTTTATCTTATGATATCTAGGCCAAGTTCGAATATGGGTCATGTCGGGTTAAAAACAAATTAGGCAAAATTTAAGGAAAACCTTGTTAATACTCTGGAGGTCGCAATATTTGCTACAGCAGCTTGAAACTTTGCCAGAATGATCTAGTCCATGTTCGAATATGGGGTAAACACAAATAGGTCACTAGGCTAAATGAAGGAAAATCTTGATAACACACAGGATGTTGCATTTTGAAACTGTGTCATAATAATTGTCTTGATGAGTTATGAATTTTTTCCCAGTCTAGTACATGGTTTAGAGAATTATTTCTACTTGATGGAATGTGATTTAACATTGACATATTTCTCAATATAATAAGGCAGAAACTTCAAGATATTCTGCCTAAACCTGCTGTCAAATTTTACTTCGATTCTTCATGTCTTAAATGTGTATACTTGTGAGCTCTTGCACTCAGGTGAGCGATATAGTGCCAACAAGGTCCTCCTGTTTTCAAAATATTCTGCCTAAACCTGCTGTCAAATTTTCCTTCGATTCTTCATGTCTTAAATGTGTATATTTGTGAGCTCTTGCAATCAGGTGAGCGATATAGTGCCAACAAGGTCCTCTTGTTTTCAAATTGGCAGTTTCATAATACTTACTTTTTTGGATATGATCTTTCAACTTCTTAACAATAAATACATAAACATAAGCTGCATTTGTTATTTCGTTTCGCATTTCTCCTACTTCTCCAACCTTCCTGCAGCCCCCAGGCCGTCAGCACTTCAGTGCTTTATGTTATATCTAGTTTCACTTGCATTGAGGAAAGATATTACTCATTTGGAAGAGTATAACAGTGAAATGATTGATTGATTGGGTTTTAACGCGGTTTTCAACATTTTTCCAGCCATATCATGGCGGCCAGTTCATCTACCCATACGTTTCCTTGCTTTCTCATACCAGTCATCTACTTTCCAAGCAATTTGCTGCTTTTCCACATAGACTGTTAGCGTATTGGTTGAAGACGAATGACGATTGACACGGTGACATTTGTCAAACGTCGGAAAGATTGTTGGTCGAGGTTTGGTTCGAACTGAAAACCCCTGTATTGACAGCGTGTGTCGCTCGCTAACAATTGACTTACTACGGCCCGGCGTCAGTGAAATGAGATATGAGCCGTTCCACGAAAAAACCAACATTGTGGACTCTGCGCAAAGTATCGACCCGGATACAATTTTCGCCTCCGGTGGATTTTCTGTTTTAGGAATCACTACTCTATCTATCCCCCCTTAGACGGAATGTGTCGGCCGGATCAGTCTGCGCGGACAGCGCAGGCTGATCTGGTCGATACATTACGCAGATATATTGATATGAGCCGTTCCACGAGAAAACCAACATTGTGGACTCTGCGCAAAGTATCGACCCGGATACAATTTTCGCCTCCGGTGGATTTTCTGTTTTAGGAATCATTACTCTATACCTCTATCCCTCTGAGAAGGAATGTGTCGGCCCAGATCAGTCTGCGCGGATTGCGCAGGCTGATCTGTGCCGATACATTACGCAATGGCCATAATGTTGGTTTTCTCAATTATAGCGATCAATAGACACTTTTTTATTTTCCCAAAAGAAATGCTTTTTAAAATGTCGTCTGCTTCAAAGTTGTAAATTGTTGTCTGTTTCGCTTCACTTTACATAACATGAACCCATCATAACTAAACCTTTTTTATATACTTATATAACATACACGTATCTCGTCAAACAAAACATATAAATAGTATGTAAGAGTAATTAATATGATCAAAGAATATAGGAGAACAGAAGATTATGAGAAGGTGCAAGCTGATCTCGGTCTCCACAGGGTGTAACTACCATCTTTTTGCAGTAGATCTGTCGAAAATGAGGAAATTTCAGACTCTTTCACAGAATCATTCTTTTTTTTACTCCTATTCCTATACTGTTCGTAATCAAAAGAATCGTCTCAATGAAACTTTATTGTTTATAGTACCAACAACATATGGTTTATTCTAGTAATAAGAGAAATAACATGGAGAAAAGACATATCAACTCCACTCCTACTATCTTAGTCGATACTGTGGTAAAGGGCTATGTGTGTTCTTTAATCACGGAAACACGTTAATACAATATCAGGGGACATCTTCGAAATAAATTGCAAAACGCTTTGCACCTGCGCTGAAACTTTTGTCTCTCTTAACCCTTTCCCTCATACGACAATTCTGCAGCAGACGACTTTGAACATATTTTGTCAAAAATGGAAAATCTCTATAATTGAATGGATAACCTATGACTAAAAGTGGAAAACATTGTGTCAAAAGGAGAAATTGCACGTTTTGTGAAATTTCTTCTGTTGTCACTATGTTTTCAAAAATCCGTCTGCTGCAGAGGCGTCAGAAATATATTGCATTATCAAAACATGAAAATAAACAGCGGAATCCAATCAGTCATGAAATTTCAACTTTTTAAAGGGGTTGTAAGTTCATACCCCAGTTCGGTCAATATTCTTTCTGACGTTTAACAAAAGTCACTGTGACAAGCGTCATTCGCCTTTCACCAATGGGTTGAAAGTATGTGTGGAAAAGCAGCCTGTTGCCAGGAAATCCTGCTGTGTGTAATACCGTTTAGAGAAAAACAGAAAAAACATGAGTAGATGAATTGGTCGCCGTGACAAGACTGAACAATTGTTGAAACGACGTTAAACATAAATCGATCAATCAATCATCTGTATCAAAACAAAGACGGTAGACGAGCATAAATACTTCTCAATAAATATCCTTACTTAAAAACATTTAGTACACTATATCAATGATGTATAAGGTGATAATGCTTTGGATAATCCAAACGTTATCGAGTTCGATCTATGAGTAGTAAAATCCCAAATCGTTTCCAAAACGGGTTTCAAAGCCGTCGACTATGCATAAACAAGGAAGGAGAATGTATAACGGTCTGGTCGCGAAATAGATAATCTTGCACGGCGAGGGTCAACAAATTCAACTGCCGCCATATAACGGTCATCTTGTACACTCCAATGTTTCCGTATACCGATTTACATTTAAAGGTGCTGAACTCCAGATTATAGATAGTTAAGTCAATTTTTAAAACTGTTCGAAATTTAAAACGAGTTAAAATTTCTTTTACCAGTACCAGAAACATCTAAATAGTGATTGTGTATGCTTAATTTTAACTGGGTAGACATATCCAGTAACAATAAATTTGAAAATGTTCATGACTTTCATCATTTTGAAATGTTGATCTCCATCTGGAGAGCAGCACCTTCAAAATGGTGTTTTAGTATTCCATGAAACAGAATATCGGTTATTACTATTTATTCTGAACTCCATATATATATAATAAAGCTTAAAAAAAAATCTTAATTGTCATTGAATTGTTGTTAAGCCTTTAGCATATTAAGCCATTGAATGGATTTCAATAATGAAGTGGGCGTTTAAACCCATATACCAATAAGATTGCAAAGTTATGTCAATTTGAGTCGCGACTAGCAATCTGGGGTCTAAGTGCGTCTGTGCCCGGTGACGATTATTCACTGTCCGTCTACATGTACTTTAGTCCCTACATGTATCTTCTGACATAAGACAAGAAATGTAGCCACACTTGTTTCACGTCAAGGTACGCTTAACCTTTTCCAACATACAACAATTACTGTAGCAGACGATTTGTAAAACATATTGACAAAAACGTGGTAAAATCTGCATAAATGAGAGTTTGATTATTTGATACAGTTGAAAACTTTGTGGCAAAAGTAGAAATAGCTCATATTAAGCAATTTCTTCTTTTGTCACAATGTTTTCAAAAGTCATCTGCTGCAGATGCGCTAAAGTGCGTTTACACGTTGGAAAGGGTTACATGTTGCCCGTTGCTAGACGTGGCTCATTTAGGGAAAAAAAATAACTTGAAGGATATTTCTCACTTTGTACAACATTCTGACAATTTGTCATGACCTATTTAATGTTTCCCTTTCCATCACACAGGTGCATGTTTGTAGTTTAATGTCGTGTTCAACTCCTTTTCAGTCATACCACGGCAGCCATAATACAGTATTTCCAAGCACTTGACTGCATTTGGTAGAAGAAATTGATATCATGAGGCATTGATTTTTATTAAACATCGAAAATAATGTTGGCCGAGCTGGGGTTCGGGGTCACAGCCCCTGTATTGACAGCTCACGTATAGATCTACCGAATGAGCAACCAGGAGTCTGGGCTATACCAGAATTAAGTTATCATTTAAAAATAGACTTACCTGATATCGATGTCATGGTGATTGAATGTATACACGCCATAATAATCCAGAAAATATTCCTTAACATGTAGGGACTAAAATCCAACCCGAATAAAATCTTCATGGCTTAAAACGTTCTGTTTAAGTATCGTACACGTTAGCCGTTTGTTTCTACAGCATCACAATAATTCCGAAAAATTGTTTTATTAACAATACAACATTCTTATTCGGCACCCAATCAAAGACGGTTTTAGGACAAATTAAAGTACACAATTAAATTCAAAAGTCACACGATTTAGGCCGATTATGTATGTAAATCCAGTAAGAAACAATTCTCCTGCCTAGGTCAAGTTAATTTCTGATAAAATCGCACAATTCGCAGCAAATATCTTGTTATTTCTATCACGAATTTCAAATGTTTTTATACGTTAAAATCAGATAATCGTACATGATGAACACTTCTAATCATTGGAAACTCAGTTGTATACACGTTATTTACATTATCTGCTTACATATACTGTATAAATAATTCACATCATTTTGTATTAAATTACAAACACAAAAACGCAGAACCCTCTTTTTCATAATTTCCACAATTTTTGTCTTTTATCCTTCAAATTTTATTTTGAAATGAATCTTTCTTCAGTCATATTAGTTCCCGTTCTCTTTCGCAATCCGTTAATTTTGCTCACAAGTTGTCCCTGGGTATTCGTAATAGTCATGTGATTTGTAAGGTACCCTTCCGAAGTGACCTGGGAAAATACAAACAGTTTTGACCAGTCAGTTCTTCGGAGATACAGGTTATTATATCTCTATTATTTAGAATTAATTCTACCTACGGAATTAATCGTTTTCAACTATATTTTGCGAAATTCCTATGATAAATGTCCAATACAATTCAACCCATACAGAGTAAAGTAACATCTAGTTTAGGCAAAAATAATACAGCTCTTCTAGAGAGGTGTCCTTCTATAGAGGTGACTATTTTGTGCATGCATTTTCCCACTCCCATTTCTAATATATAAATATATATATTGTTTGTTCCATGATTTTACATTACCTTTGAATGATTTGTTAACTATCAGAGGATTAGATAAGGAAGATTAAATATTTCTTTCTTATATAATATTTCTCTTCGCACTCATTCAAACCTATGTTGTGGGTACTCAAAAGAATCGTCTCACTAAGACGATTCTTTTGAGTACCCACAACATAGGTTTCGGAGTTCAAATAAGGAATTTAGAACATGAAAAACGCCCCTTATCTAAAGCTCTGTACTATTGAAAAAAATGAAACGGTTGTTCTTAAGAGGTTGTCGCTCTATAAAAGTGCCGTTATGAGAGAGTGTGCTGTATCCTTATCAATTAATTGATTTGGGTTTAACGCCGTTTCGAACAATTTCATTCATATTACGGCTGCCAGTTCACCTTCTCATATGTGTCTTGGCTTTCTCATACCAGGACTTCATACAAAATTCTTTCCAAGCAACTGGCTGCTTTTCCTCATAGACTGATAGCCCATTGGGGGTAGACGAATGACGTTTGTCGCAGTGACTTTTGTCAAACGTCGTAAAGAATATTGTACGAACTCAGGTTAAAACTCACAACTCCTGGATTGATAGACCGAGTCGCTACCGACTGAGCTACCGGTGATCGGCTGTATCCTTATCAAAGAAGGGCCATGCCTTTTTTTTATAACCAAACATTGGTTAATTATGATATTAATGGTGACAATAACTAGCTAGAAATTCCACCCAGTCCGATTTGCATCCTCACATTATTTAACAACAGCCTATAAAGACGTCTGTCCAGTCATACCCGCTATTCACTTCTCATATTGAGAGAAAACCTCTAGGTAACGACAATGCACTATTATCTTTATTCTAACTAAAACACAAAAAGCAAACGAAACAAAACGACAATGATATATCTTTTTTGTTTTCAATTCGGTGGAAAACCGTACAATTTCCACCATTTCCCACGATGCTTTTAAAATGCTTTAAAATCAGGAGGCAATCTTAACATTTAACCAATTCCCCATGCACTATAGGCAAAAAAGGTGAAAATCGCAATAAATGAGAGTATAATTATTAAATACAGTTGAAAACATTGTGGCAAAAGGCGAAATTGCTCATCATGAGCAATTTCGCCTTTTGTCACAATATTTTCAAAAGTCGTCTGTTGGAAAGGCATCAAAAGGCGTATATAAGTGGGAAAGGGTTAAAAGAAAGACAGCTCTCTTGAACGGCTACATTTATTTGCCGCCGCCAGATATAATATCCGCCAGATCCGGAGTTCAAATGGAATCCGTATCGAATTAAGATTTAAGATTTTTGAAACCTATTAACTATCGAATTTATACTCATATATTCGGATACGAATTAATATCACATATTTCTATTTCACCATTCTTTTGTGTTGTAACGATACTTTTTATGTAGAAATGATATTCAATCAATTATCACAATTTCCTTTCTATTCAAACCTAATTCTTTAACAAATAACTACAATTAGAAAGACGACGCGTACGGTAAATATCCTCTTAAAAGACCACAGTTCCAAAGTAATATTAAAAGACAAAACAAACAAAGCAAATAATTATCACCGATGTAAAAATTCGAGGGAACACTAATCGCGTCCTTAACGAATACAATGTTCTATTAAAACCAAATTCAATTTAATTAAGTAGAATCACTTAGTATACTTTTTTTTCTTACTCGCTCTTTCTTTTCTCCAGTAAAACATAATTACAAAACTTCCCCTGCGCTTACAACATTTCCAATAAAGGTTTTCTTTATCGCTAGATTCGCTTCACTCCGAAGAAGAAAAAAGACAGGGAAACAAACGGTGCGCTCTAAAATTACTACTGCTTTCTGTATACCAGGAATTATTTCACTGGAACAATTGATCTTTATGTAGAGACCCCCACACTACCAGGACCAAAGTTTCAATTAATAATTTACGCCCGATCTCTTTGGCAACGACGTATGGATAGCAAGCCAAGTGTCCTGAAAGTTAGTCTGGCCATCATAAACTTGGTTAGTCCACCAAACCTGGAATAATAATGGGTATCGTCGATTTGTGCATCCACAGTTGTGTTCATAACGATTGAACTTTGATGATTTATAAGTTACTTCGTGGGTTTGCGGCCAATCAAACGTTTCTATGTAACTTCTATGATTGCTACTCAATCAGTGAAGCCGCGGAAAGGATTGCGACTTTCTGCATGTTATATTCTCACATATAAAATACCACGCGCATTCCCTAGGCACTCTTTTTTATATATCAAGGCTGGGATAAGTTTATATAGTGTAGACACTTCGTTTTTTTTCTTGATCTCTGTTGATTATAACTCGAATCCGTTATCAATACAAGGGAAAATCCATTCGTATCGCGTCTTCTCGTCTACTATTTGATTTGATTCGCAACAAGATCGCATCATATCATGAAATTGATATTTGTTTAGTTTGAACACTTTCACTTTCACAAATTCGACTCTAAAATGTTAAAACGACCACTACAATTTTCGTACAACAAGAAATGAGGTAAATGTTAATGTCTAATTGGCAAACGATACAGATTTCAGAAGAGACAGCTCATTATGAGCTGTCTCATCTTAATCTGCATTGTTTGCAAAATCCTTTAATTGCATTTGGCAGTGAAATGGTAAATGTCGACGCTGAATATGGTATGTATACCTTACGAGTTTGGTTCGTCATTCAACAAAAAACATTGTGGCAAAAAGTTGAAATTGCTCCTTTTCTCATAATGTTTTCAACTGTGGTTGATTGAAATGTTTCATATGTTTGTGTTGATGCAGATTTCTACAGCAGATTTATACTATGTGGGTAATGGTTAACATTGTGTTACATGTATCGACGTTTCCTATCCTATCCAATAATATCTAAACAATAACTCTTTCCCTCATACGACAATTCTGCAGCAGACGACTTTGAACATATTTTGTCCAAAAAAAGAATATCTCTATAATTGAATGGATAACCTATGACTAAAAGTGGAAAACATTGTGGCAAAAGGAGAAATTGCACGTTTTGTGCAATTTCTTCTTTTGTCACTATGTTTTCAAAACGCCGTCTGCTGCAGAGGCGTCAGAAAGCGTCTATATGAGGGAAAGGGTTAACCCATCTGTAGTTAAAGGACGATTTGTTTATAACAAAGAAATCTCCTTTTGCTCCTGTATTATTTCAACGCTATTCGATAATGTGTTCTTCATTCATAAATATAAACTCTATAGTTTTTGTCTGGACTTTTTCAAAATGGTCTGCGACAGAATAATTACAAATTTTCGAAAGATTTGAGGATTTCATTATTATCTCGCCTAAGAACCAATGTTAACGGAAAAATGTTTTAAACGTCATAATTGCTTACACTGTCTCAATATTGCCAGGCCACGTAAAGATTCTTACGTTAAAGACGATAAAGTTCACACAAAGTATACGTGTCAAATCACCTAGGATGCAAATGTATCCGTTGGTTGATTAATTGACTGATTGGGGTTGAACTCCGTGTTCAACAAGTTTCGGTCATATCACGGCGACCAGTTCATATACCATTGTGTTTCATGGCTTTCTCACACCAGTAATCCACACAAGTCTGTTCGTGCAACTGACTGATTTCCCCACATATACTGTAAAGCCAATTGGTTGAAGACGAAAGGCATTTGTCCCATTGATTTGTGTTGTCAAATGTCGAAAAGAAAGTTTGCCGAGCTAGCGTTCGGACTCACAACTCCTGCATTTACAACCCGCGTCGCTATCAAAAGAGTTACAAGGACATTGTCAAGAACCACTTTAAACGGTAAAACTGTTGTTAACGACATTTATCTGACAGAGATCAAACCTTGCGTACTTTAAATATGTCTATGCAATGCTAGATCACGCTTAAACTGACATTCATAAGAGTTAACGTTAAGGTCACGATACATCAAATAAATTCCTTCTTTGTTTCCATGTAAATCGACCAGTTCCAGCCCTCAATTGTCCCACTTTCTAAGCGTTGCTCATGTAGAAAATCCCTTTATCAATGAAAAAATGTTACAACTAAGCTTTAAAATAATCCATAGAATATGGGTATCATGCATTGTGCAAGAAAGAACTCACCAACACGAAACTGGTTACCGTCATTTTGGACCAAATCGGCCCCGGACAAAACCGACGTTTCACATTCCTTACTTTCACTTTCAAACAAGGTCAACATATTAACATTTATCATATCAATCATTTCCAGTGCATCTTATACACATTTACAATGAATTTAAACTCAATGTAATATATTTAATGCACTCAGGTGATGGTATACACTCATTTCTACGTACACAAAGGTCTGTTTATTAACTATTTGAATAGGCACGATCGCGGATGTATTTGGCGTAATTTGACCTTAATGGCGAAAGAACACAAAGTATATATGCCAAATCTTCAAGAATGCAACTTTGTCCGTGTGAATGATTGACTGATTGTGATTAAATGCCGTTTTCAACATTTTACGTAGACGTTTACGTAGATAAGAGGACTAAATAAGGCAAGGTAAAGTGGGTTTTGTCCCACTATATCTCCTTCATTACTCTTCCAAACCATTGGCTGTGAGTTATCAAAATAATCGTCTCAGTGAGATGATTCTTGTGAGTGCCCGCGATATATATAGTGTGTGTGTCAAACACGGATTTTAGAACATGTGAAAAAAACCTTATCTAGAGCTCTGGTAGAGCATACATTCCACATATTTCTGTTTAAATGTCTAGCCATGGTTATATATTATAGCATAACCAAATTAATGTTGACTCTGTACGCTGCCAAATTAAATAAACGAACGTGAGTTAATGTTACAATGTAGTGTATACATTAGTTTGTATTACAGTAGAAAAGTCGGACAATTCCTTAACTTGAACCTGAAGCATGTCAGGATATAACGAATCTAATTTTGAAAAGCTGTGTTAAAAACTCAGGTCGCAGCCAAAATTCAATTAATTCTATTTATTCAATCGACTGTATTTTAATTCCACAGGAATGTAACGGGTACAACATTTAGTTACATCTGTTTGAACTTAAACCGATAAAGTGGTTTTTTATCCTTTTTTTTTTTTTAAATTTCAATTCCGTGACAAGTGAATCTGTCGCGGTCGCCAGCCAGTCTTTGTCAATCGTGTTTTGTCAATTCGATCGCGTTTCCTAGTCGTAATAAGGGAAAAAATGCCTTCATCAATTCGTCACACATTCTCTTGTTTAAACGAGTATAAAATCAAATACCGAGGGGGCAAAACAGACGTTTTATTGAACTAACTAATGGTTAAACATTCAATCATTTTGTATTCCGGAAATAAGGTCGGATTCACTGTGATTCGAGAAAGGTAGTTAAATCGCGCAGTTGATAGTAATCCCATACTTGTTTTAATAAAATGTTATCCCTTCTCCATCTAAAACAAATCTGCAGTGGACGACTTTGAAATAATCTGTGAAAAATATGGAAAATCGCTCTATAGAGGAAAGTATAGTTTGAGAATACAATTTAAAACATTGTATCAAAAGGAGAAACTACTCCTAACGAGTATGTTTTCCTTCTGCAAAAATATTTCCAAAAGTCGTCTGCTACAAAGGCGTCAAAAACTGTCCACAGAAATGAGAGAGTTTACAGAACGCTGTCTACCAAAAGAAGTTATCAGCTATGAGAATAAAGTTGTGACTGCATTATTGATGCTTACAGACTATGTGGAAAAGCTGCCAGTTGCTTGGAAAGTCTGTTGTGTGGAGAGTGTGAGAAAGCAATTAAGCACATGAGCATGTGAACTAGCCGTGATATGACTTGAACAATTGTTTAAAATGGTGTTGAACCCAAATCAATCAAAGCATTAAACACAACAGTTCATGATTAGAAGTTTGTCTATATAATTAATTAATCATATACCTGCATATTTTCCGGAGCAAATACATGCAGATTGTCATGCGCAAATACAATACGATGGATTTAAATTCCGTATTTTACTAGGACAAAAGTTAGTACCAAAAAATGGTAATGGTACATCACGGAAATATGTTTTGATGTCATTGAAATAAAAGTAACGACATTCAAAAGGCGGTTGTGGAGGCGTGATTAACACGACATTCATAAATTTATTTTGTTATTGAAAATATAGACATTTGTTCATTTGTCTTTATTCTTTCTTAAAGTAAATCATCCTTGGTATATACTAGAAAATGATGGTGCAGTAGCAATACGTGGTTTTGTAATGTGTTCTCGGAGCGTCGAAAATTAATATCTCTCTTGACCTTCGGTTTCGCTATATACCATTTTATCCAAGGGCCTCGTAGTACAATACAAAGCAAGGTA